>PNEQ01108277.1:0-27331 GCA_003012365.1 Medauroidea extradentata
ACATCCGTAAAGAAATGGGAGGCTTTCCTTACCTATGTGTGGATCGACCTCTGTGTGTGGTCTATAGGATGTATTTTTGCTGGAAGAGGCTCATAGAATGGATATATCACCCAGGTGGAGACTATAATCTCCAAATTGGCTGGGAGAGCCTTCTGTGTATGGAATAGCTTCTGGGTGGCGACTATAGGATCGGGCCTAAATAGTACAACTTCCTTGCTAAAAAATATTAACCATGGATTTTTTCATACAAAAAGAATTTATTGAGTCAGGACCTTAAAAAAAGCGTATTTATACAGTCGGCCCACCTTACCCGCAGTATTTTGTTCCAGGAAATCCGCAGATAACCAGAACCGTGTATATTCAAGACACCTTAATAACCTACATGAACCACCATATGCAACTTATTTTTAAAAATTTTAAAAAATGGCGATAAATAATATTTTTAATCACACCAGTACATTTTGTGCGATGAATTTTCATCAATTCAGCATTGCTAGCACTAGAAAATATGCGTTTTATTTAGTTCACCCAGACGATCAATTGATCTAGTCGAACAGTGACAGATGGTAAACAAACACACACCAGCTTCTGCATTGTCAGTTTGAAGGCACTACGTTTTCTTAACCAGCTGAAAAGTTAGCTTGCTTTGCCTCGTAGAAGAAAATGGTTCTGCGGCCTTTTTATGTTTTGCGGTTTTCGCAAGGGCAGACAAATCTTTTTTGTGTGCCTTCAGAATACACATGCAGAACTTACATTTAACCTGGCTTGGCTCCCCTGCAACTTCCTGAATCCAGTCCTTTAGTTCATTTTCTGAATACCACTCTGGCCTGAACCGCTGCAAATACTGATGGCCTTTTTTCACAGACATAATTTATGCTACATTTCCCTACAAATACGTACTTAAATCACAAAGCATGCTGAACAATTCAACAACAATAACAGTTTGAGAATTCAAAATATGCAAACATGCAGCCAACTCCAGAAATAAACCTGTGCCTCCAATATAAGTAAATTCCCCAACTTTCCCCCAGGCATGTAAAGAAACCTCTAAATTTCCCCCTCACCAGCAGATGTAAAATTTTACCCCCATAAGCAACAAAAAAAACCAAAATCTGGGGGAAAATTCCTAATTTGGCAACACTGGGCCAGCCAACCACAGCAGGCATGAAGGGGGAAGGCAGAAGAGAAGGGCCAGAGGGAGGGGAACCCAAGCATCTTCGAGAGGGTCCGACGATTGCCGAAGGTAGAGTTCGAAGCCAGACAGGAAACAGTTCAACACAGGCTCCACACACGCTCGAAGCACTCATAGCACAGTTGTTATTATAAATGCAGGCACCCATAACAAGGGCTGGGCAAGCACCACCACAAAACGATCGTCTTGAACAATACAAAACTTTACGCCTTCTCTAATCAACAGATTCTTATACTTCATCAGACCCTTGTTGGGTATCGGAATGTCATACCTGCAATTTTGAGGCTGATTTTTTTGCTGGCCACTCAGAAGTCTCCACAAGTCATGCCACCTCGGCATGTTGTCGCAAACCACGTCGCCCGGTCAAAAGCGCGTATACACAGTATGTTGTAACATCTTATTCGCATTTAATAAACTAGCGAACAGCAAATAACAAGCAAAAGAATAATCCGACTATTCATCATGACGAATGTATGATGTGTCGGAAATTATGATTTGAAGCGAGGCGAGTCTTTTTTATATACTGTAGTCCACTTCCATTCTTAGAAAACGTACGTCATATGTTAGTCATGCTGGATACAGAGTAAAGGAAATAATTCCTACTATCTTCTAAGGAAAAAGTTTATGTCCTACATTAGTCACGCTTAACACAGAAAAAATAAATTGTGATTCCTACTGACTTCAATACAGTTCATTCTTTTTAAAATATATATGTATATAACATTATTTTTAAAAGGTAAAAAACCTACAAAATTAAGTAATAATTTTATAGTAACTAAGTATACAAGAGATTTCACTAAATCATTTTTTAAAACAGTCACGCCTCATTACTTTGTTCGAAAAACAAAATGTAAGGTTTTACTTTTGAAATTTGCTTACTATTTACTTTTCTTATTATTGTATCATTAAATTTGTGATCAATATAATTATCCGTCGATGCAATTGCAGTATAGTGTCCACTGTTTGGCGAGTTACCCGAATGAACAACAGTAGTAGGGAAATGGGGCTTCTAGAACACTGGCTCCTGGCTGTGGATCAGTGGATCAGCCCGCCATCTTGAATTATGTAATGGCGGCCATTTTGTTGTGCATGGCGGCCATTTTGTCACATGTCACATTATGTCGCATCATGTCACATTATGTCATATCATGTCACATATGTCATATCATATTATGCCAAGCATAATATGTTATTTCTTATGCCATATGTTATGTCTTATGCCATATGTTATTTCTTATGTCATATCATCGGCATCATTTCAGGTTTTTCTAGGGGGGGGGGCAAGATATTGCTTTCCAGCGACAGTGACCTTGTTGCATCTTTTTTTATTAATTAAGCACGTATAAATTAGATAATTTAATAATAAAACTTCAGTTTAATGTGCTTAAATTATTATTATTTTAATATAAAAATAAAATATATATATTTATACACATAAAATTGTAAATCCAGGGAAGGCATTTGCCCCCACCCCCTGTGGCCCCAAATGACGCCCTTGTGTAATATGTCATGTCATATCATGTCATCCATCTTGTCGTGTCCTCCATATTGTTTCCAGCAGTCACTTGTTTGAGGGAATTTTTTCCTGCAGGAGGGAATTTTTTCCCTAGAAATTTCCCTGAGTCATCATCTGCTGGGGAGGTGATGTTTGTTTACATCACCAGTTACTAGGCAGCGCTGATTTGGTTCCATCATTGGCTGCTAGGTGGTGCTGCAGTTGGCATCTCCCATGTTTGTTCCAACATCTACATCGCTGTCTGCTAGAATGCTCTAGTATCGCTATTGATTTAAGGTTGAAGTTGCTTGTCTTTGTATATGAGAGAATAGACCTTATTATTTTATTTTTTTAGAGAGTTAAAAAAAAAAAAAAATTTGGGTTTGCCGGGTGTTGGGCGCGAACTTGCAACCTTTGTGTTACCAGACACTTTTTTTATTTTTTTTTTTTTTCATAAAAATGTTTGGTGCAGTGGCGATGCGGAAGCTTCCGCATCATCACTGTACCAAATATTCCCCCCTTTAATGTGACTTAATTTGAGTGACCACAGTACTTTTCGTGGGATAATTTGTATAGTGACCATTTTTTAGACCCAAATGGACAAACACACATTTACACCCAGCCAGACCTGGGAATCGAACCCAGAACCCCCCGCACCAAAGCCGGCCGCTCAACCAACTGAGCCACGAGGGGGTCGACGCCCCCCCCCCCCCCCACTGAGCTACGAATACATTGATGAAAGGACACTGTTAAATAGTGTATATATAAAAATAACTTTTGTACCAGATAAATGTTCACATTTAATTTATTTTCATTTAAATTTTTAGCATACATATGTCTTATTGATTATATAAATCAAATAGTATTAACTACTTCTATCCTACGAAACCTCAAATCAGGCAATTGAATCATTTTTATGTGATTAAAAAAAATCCGCAAATAAGTGCACGCATGAATCCTCAAAGTGGGCAATTGAATCATTTTCATATGATTCATATAAATGCACGCACGAATCCTCAAAGCGGACAATTGAATCATTTTCATATGATTCAAAATAAATGCACGCACCAAAACCTCAAAGCGGGCAATTGAATCATTTTCATATGATTCAAAATAAATGCACGCACGAAACCTCAAAGCGGGCAATTGAATCATTTTCATATGATTCAAATAAATGCATGCATGAAACCTCAAATGGGGCAACTGAATCATTTGGACACAGGCTTCAGGCAGTGGAGTAGCCACGTCATCAAAATCCACAACGATAAGCACCTTGTCATCAGCTACCTATAGCTAGTAACTATTTCTGCTCTACGAATCCTCAAAAGTGGGCAATTGAATCGTAAAAAAGTTTGCAAAGCGGGTAAGCAAACAACTTAAATTTATCAAATAAAACAACGCTGTACGATTTTATGTATAGGCAGATCCAAGACGCTTGCCTCGTAGGCTGCGACTTGAGAAAATAATCGAAACATATTGTATTTTTAGAAAATGAAACGACTAAATTTGTTAAGAGATATCCGGGACATAGACTACTGTATGCAACAGGGGTCTAATCCAGCACCTTGGATTTTTTACTACTGTGATCATCTGAAAGGTGATATAATACACTGAATTAATTTCAAAATGTCTATAGATACATATTTTAGAAGCCTCGTAGATGATGACGTGAGAATTTTTTTTGTCCAGCGCGATTCCCATCTATGAAAATCTGGAGACTAGACCCGCAAAACCTGAATGAACTTGACGGGAAGGCGAGCATCGTAACCATCGCTATTTTTCTGCCATCTCGATGGATCCACAGACGCTCTTGTCCTTAGAACTAATTCCTAGCTATCGACTTGGCACAAATTGTCTTTTATTTTCACATAGCACATGCTGTTAAGATGGTGGCGATATTGTTTCCCTCCGTAGTCTACCAGAAACAATATAAAGCGCGTTTTGTTGATCATTCGTCATTCAGTTTGCTGAGAACTGTCAACATGGAATATTTTCATCCAGCTTATCATTATGTCATTGTGACACCAGGCTTAAGTAGGGTATCGTACTGTTACTGGTCACACAGTCTATTGCGAAGCTTTACAGAAATATGCGATGGTACTTATCACAGCCTTTATATAAGCGAACCACTAAACCACGAAACATAATGTCAAATCATTAACTGTACTACTTATGGGCACTGTGCAGTCTTCTACACGAAAAGGCAAGGGCTAGGTGTACACTGCTGTGTGCAAGAAACATGGGAGAAGATGACGACAGCCCTGTTGATCGCAACCAATCATCAGTTGCAGTAATACCAGCATGGATTCATTCAACAAGAACATGTCAAAGAGGTATGAATAGACATTTGATTTCGATGTAAGTCAGTAGTAATAGACGTTATAAATTTCGTTTGTACCAACTTCCAACAAGTATTGTTTGGGTGTTTTCGAGTGCACTATGTCTAACCAAGAGGACAACGTGATTTTTTACTAACATAAATATTGCTACTGATCCCTCAGTTGTTAACTGATCGCTAAGGAGTAAACATCTTACAACAGTGTTCTCGAACAAGAATGAATAATATGAATGATGAACTACCAGTCGCTGCTCAGTGTACGCCTGTGAAAGACTTTTTTCCAGCAACAAAGAAGCACAGCTGCGAGTTTTGCAACAAGACATTCATTAAATCACATAGTGCGAGAAGACATGAAAAGTGTATATGTGTGAAAAACCCGTCTCGCAAGCAGCTGCGTTGTGATAAATGTCGTATGACAATAGCAAGACAAGATCTTATGAATAGACATCATGCATCGTGTAAAGAACTTGTTCCTTTACCTGTGAATCGCTATTTGCGGAAGTTTTGATCATCTAGATGCAAAATGGAGCCTACAGAAGTGAAAAATGATTCCGCAACAGAGCCCAGGACATCAGAATTGACATCCTCATCATACAGACGTTCATGTAGCTACTACAACAAAACATTTTCATGTGCTTGTAATGCAAACAGACATGCAGCCCACAAATGTAAAGCTTACAGATGCGATAGCTGCAATAATTTGTTTACATGTGTTGACTGCTATGTTTCCATTTATTACCATTTATTCATACTGTACATAACACACAACTTTAATATCCTTTGTTCAAAACTAATACATTCATCGACCCTCGTCCTGTTCGTCTATTTCCCATCATGCCTATTCTACGCAACTTCACTTCCATCCTCCACTCATACCAACCTTGATCCGTCACATATACCATACTCTTCCTCATCCATTGTTTTTAATGTTCTTATAATTTTTTTAACTTCACTGACAGAATAAAACTTACTATAGAACTTTTTTCACATTATTATAATCACCCTATGTCTTACGTTTTATAATTTTACTATACTATTGTTCACGTAAAACTTTTAACAATATCCTTCTCTTATCATATGCTTAAATTTTTAATTACAGTATACCTTTCAACTCTGGTTCACAACTATAGTACATGATTTCTCCTTTAAACACAGTTTACACATTTTCAGCCCTGGTTCACAATTCTTATACATTTAGAACAGTTTAAACCTTTTCTGCCCTAGTTCACAAAATCTAGTATGTTCCTGAGTTTAATCTTTCTACCTGCCCTACTACGTGGAGTTTTCATCTCTTGGGTATCGAATGAGTCCTTGGCTTCTATCTCCCCAAAACCCTTAAATTCCTCTTCCCCTCATTTATACTACACTCCTCTGTTCCATTTATTTTTCCTTCTGTGCCAACATGCTCATCTCTATCTAAGTTTTCACTCATGTTATACGTTACCTCCTCCCCACTGATACCTATTGCAACCTTCTGCTCCCAGGTTTTTCTACCTTGTGTACACTGGCTAGTCTCCACCCTAACACTATCTTCGTGATCCTGCATCGCTTTTGCCCTGTGTGGTTTGGTTTTGATCCTGAAGCATGAGCATTTACAATTTGATTCCTATGTCTCTTCAATAGTCTGTTATCCTCAGTCTTTACCCAGAACATGACATTGCCTAATTGTTTTGTGATTGTCGCAGGTAACCAAGTTATTCGCCTAGCTGAATAATACTTGACATATACTTGTCTCCCAACATCCAGGTCATTATTCCTATAACCTTGTTTTTTGACCGGTACATAATGACTTTCTTTCATCTCCAACGGCAATGTTGAAAGTAAATCAAATCGTGTTCTCAATGTTCTTCCTAGCTGTAATTCAGCTGGTGATGAACCTGTCGTGACATGTGGTGTAACCCTATACATGAACAAAAATGACTGTAATGCTCCTGTTACACTTCTACCATTTAGTATTTGTTTTTGTAAGCTAGCTTTGAACGTCTTTACACTATTTTCTGCAGCACCATTTGATTGCGGCATACACACAGCAGTTGTCATATGCTTTACCCCGTTGTTCTTTAAGAATTCCTGGAATTCCGAAGACATGTAACTTGGCCCATTTTCCGTCACAAGTAATATCGGTAATCCCCACGTGCAGAAATACTGTTTGAACGCCACTATTGTATTTGAAGATGTAATTTTACTCATTTCAAAAACATCAATCCATTTAAATACACATCTAGCACTACTAAAAAAATTTTTCCATTTACTGGCCCACAAAAATCTGCATGTATTCTCCTATTAGGACCTGCGGGCCAAGCCCATGGGCTCAATGGTGCTTTTGGGGGCTCTGCCTGGTTCTGCCTACATGCATTGCAGTCTCGCACTGTTTTCTCAATATCTTGGTCTAACAATGGCCACCAAAAATAGGACCTTGCCAAGCTTTTTGTTTTGACCATCTCCATATGGCTGGTATGTAAATCAGCCAATAAAAGAATACGCAGTTTACTAGGAATTACTAACCTATGTCCCCACAGCAGACACTTTTTTTCCCACTGTTAGTTCATGCCTTTTTGAATGGTAAGTTTTGAAAACTTCCGGCAGTTTTCTGTCTGGCCAACCATTTAAGACAAAGTACATCACTTTTATAATGACCATATCGGTCTTGGATTCATTCGCCACCTCATCAATGGTTACTGCTGGCACTTCTCTTTTAATGAACCGAATATATGAAGAATCGTCATCCTCTACTGGGCTTTGTGCTTTTTGTAGAGGCAATCTAGATAACCCATCTGCCCTATTTGCTTTTGAAGGTACTAATTTTATTGTAAATGAAAAACCTGACAGAAATACAACCCAGCGTTGTAACTTATTTGCTGCCATAACCGGAATTCCTTTTTTTGGTCCAAAATGGACACCAGTGGTTTGTTGTCTGTCACTAGCACAAAATGTCTGCCATACAAATATTGGTAATACTTCTTAACCCCAAATATAATAGAAAGTGCCTCCTTTTCCACTTGGGAATAATTTGCCTTTGATATTCATACAGCCCCTTATGAGTCGAAATAGTCAGCAAATTTTTACTAGCATCACTAAGTTTTATTTGATTATAAGCTCTGGTCAGATCCAATTTCATAATTTTTTGCACCATTTAATGTGCTGAGCAGATACTATACCTTTGGCACCGGATATCTATCCACTTTTAAACACTTATTTACAGTAATATTAAAATTCCCAGCAATTCTTATGGTTTTATCATCTTTTACAATTGGAACAATTGGTGTTCCCCACTCTGAATGATCTACTTGTTTCAGCACCCCCATATCCACTAAGCGCTCAATTTCTTTATCTACTTTATCCTTCATAGTATAGGATCCAGACTATGGCGGATGGTATACTGGCTTAGCATCCTCCTTCAGCTCTAGCTCAAGTGCACCCTTATTGTACAACCCTAACTTATCTGTAAATACTTCAGGATAGCTAGCAATTAAACTATCATATAGTGTATTGTCAGTCCAAATTCTGCCATCCACACTCTACCAAACAAGGGTATAGCTCCTCCATTCTTTATAACATGCAGCTTCAACTCCTTTTCCTTGTCTCTTACCTTTACCATTACACTAATTACACCAACACATTCCATAGGGTCACCAGTAAAACTCCTAAACGTTTTCTCAGACTGTACCAACATCTTATCCATAAACCTATCAAAATACATTTCCTCACTTATTGCTGAAACACTTGACCCACTATCTAATTCGAATCTCATCACTCTCCCTTCAATGTCTACATTAATTTCAAAGTCACTTGCGCCAACCTTTGTGTCCTCATTGTCCTGTACATTGAATAAGTATTCAAAGTCACTTTGCCTTCCTCCATCTCTTATTGCTTGGTCTTCTTCTCTGACGTCTTTTCTGAACTTCATGGCTTTCCCGTTGTTGTGTTGACAATCTAAATAAACACCAGAATATATGCACAGGACCTGTTTCCCTTTCAAAACCATTTTAACCATCACAGCAGAAAAGAAATAGAATTGGAAATGGTGCTGCTGGAAATGACGATGAAGAAATGTGTACTGCAACAATAACTTCTGATCAACATGCGAACACCGTGGACAATTCTGTGAACAATGCAACAACATCAAAATACAAGTACAGACAATGCAACAAGGATTTTGCTACGAGTTCCAATATGAGATGTCATGAGAAAAGTAAAAAGTGTGTTAAAGGAAAAGGCTATGCTTATTACACGAAAACTTGTTTTAAATGAAATCTTCCATTCAAGTGCTATCAACGAAAAGATATTCAGGATGCTGTTGTTAGCCGTAAGATTCATCACGAACAGGAAGCTGCATGTAACAAGGCATGTAAGGAGCATGTAGAAATGTGCACTGTTCCAGTCCTGAAGCCTGAACAGGCTGTAAATGAGACAAATAGCAATGGATTCATTTTGAAGGAATCGGCTTTCCCAGGCACTCTGAAGACTTATGTAGCACCTAGTGCATCAGACACTGCAAAAGATATTTGCTCATTTCTAACCGATATGAAACAAAAATTAAACTGTCAACTTACACAAGAACTGGAAAATCATGGCTCGTTAAAATATAATTTATGATTAGATTGTGACTATGCTAAACCAGAACCTCATGAAGATGAATTCTGCAGAAAATCATTTAAGACATCAAATGTGTCTTTATATGACACACAGAATATCGAAAAAAGTGTTGAAGCTGCTGTACAAAAACTTTTCAAGAGGCAGAAGAAACAATTGCAAAGGGTTCGGACTGGACGCTTCAGTGTGTCAATCATTTAGAGCTGCGAACAAATGTTTTCTGTGCAATTACCAAATAACATGTAGTGAAAAGAAATGTAATTAAAATGTGTATTATACTGTAAATAAATGATTTACTGTTTGTAATAAAGTGTGTTTTATTTATAGAGTGTAAAACCTCTATGTTTAGACCAGTAAGTGTAACATACATAAGTTCAAATATATTATTTAGTACCTTACTGAATGAATATATGTCTTCTGGTTTCCAAGGAAGGCTCTCTAGATCTGAATGCAAGCTAAAAGCGATGACTTACACCTGTGCAAACATGTCCACATAAATTATTTTTTTCATCTGTAACAGTAAATGGAGAAAGTGTGTGTCTTCAGAGACGTCAGAGTTCGGCTGTCGCCAGGGATTCAGAGGTGATGACTGTAGCAATTCCATAGCCTTACTGATATGTATATTGCCACCACTAACCGTCAGAGCATGCAGAGAGTGCTGAGTTGATTGCGGAACTGATTGCGGACGTGCGGAACTGATTGCGGATCTTGCGAAGCATGCAGAGCTATGTGTGGAGCTGATTGCGGAGCATGCGGAGCAGATTGCGGAGCGTGCGGTGCTAAGTGCGGTGCCTGCAGTGCTAAGAGCGGTGTCTGCAGTTCTAATTGCGGTGCCTGCGGTGCTAAGTGCGGTGCCTGCGGTGAGCGTCCTGTTGCTGACCCAAAATTATTTTCTTGTCAATGTACCGCAGTTTACTTGCGAAATTAGTGGGTTTGGTATTTACAAAGTAATTACTTTTGAAGTCTTGAACTAAATTTCTCAAGTTATAATTTAAATAGTCTTTACCATTTATTTGATTATTGCAAGTGCCCTCACTGCAGCTTTTACAGTGTTGTAACCAATAAAAAAAATGTAGGGTTCGAAGAAGGGCTTGCAAAGTAGCATTAATGAAACACGTGTTGTTTAAGTTTACCATTATTTTTTTTTTGGTGAAGAACTTGTTTTTTTGTACGTTGGTTTCTGTTGCTAGACTTGACTACCTCCAGTAAATTGCTCCTGAAGTGTGCATGAAAGTGCAATATATTATTTTTGGCAGATATACACTTTGTAGTGTTATAGGTCGCGATGATTGGAGTGAAGGGAAACGACAATGGAGTAAAGAATCCTCCGCAGTTTGTTAACCTAGAATATAAGACTGTCAAAACAGAATTATAAAATGGTTTTATAATGCGTTCCTCTCCCGTCAGTAGCATGTGAAGTGCTCTAAGAATAAAATTACTATTTTGCTAGGTAAATCGATCGGAAATGATGTGTGAGTACAGGATTTCTATCGTGAAAACCATTATTGTTTATAATATTCAGCCATTTCATGCTATGCATTGGATCAATGTGTTCTGAATCATTGATCGATTGTAGGTTGGAAAGAGTTTGTATTATGTACGTAGTCTTTACATTAATGTAGAAATACTTCAGCCAAGTTTCTTCGTATATTACACTCTTGTAGTTTTTATTATCCATGACGTCAAGATCAAAAAACGGAGACCATTGATTGGGCGTTAGTATAATAGGGAACCTGGTTTTTCTCGAGATACCAGAATTTCGAATAGTTGAAGTATTTCTGGTCGTAAAGTGACTGTCCATTTTAAAATTTCCGACTCTTGCCTTTTTAAATCAACTGGTTTATTTTCTAAATTATTAATTTTCTTTTTGATACATTCCAAATTTTGTTAATTTTCTTTAACCTAATTTGAAAAGTTTTCTTCATTTGGTGAAATAATTTGATTTCTTAAAAATACTTGAAAGAATATATTTCTAAATTTCAATTGCAAAAAAGTTAGTCTGGCTGACGTTAACATTTTTACAGACTCGTCCAGAGATTTAGTATTCTTAGCATATGAATATTCAATTTCATGTAAATTATTATAATCTATTGCAAAAGTGTATGCCTTTTGGCATACTGGTCTAAAATAAAGGTTAAATATGTTTCTGGATTGTTTTCGTTTCCTAGCATAAACACCAGCAAATTATTTTTGTCCAGTGGCGTTTAGTTATTTTTAAGTAAAACATCACCATTTAACATGACAGAGTTGAATGCCATAATGATAAGCTTACTGAAAATGAAACATGTTTTAGCACAATGTAATGGTTGTATTTATAACGTTTGGTTTATTAATAGCTTATTTTTATACTGAAAATAAATTTACAAATGTTTTATTGCCAACTTATACATAATAATTTATTCCCTTATAAATGGATACATCAACTTTAGTTTTTAAATATCTACAAGTTGTAATTTACCGTACAAATGACCACCAGAAACAATCACAGAATCTACATTGAAAGATGCGTATAACATACCCAAACTATGTCCTAATGCGTGTAACATACCCAAAATATGTCCTAATTCGTGCAATTTTATTGACTTTAATTTACTGACAATTCAAATATCTTGAATATCAATTTCTATCCCTCTAAAGGCGGGAAGATATGCTTGTGTCTGTATGTTACCTTTGCCATCCATAATTCTGAATTTAACGGGAATGTACATTTTGTTCGCAAAACCAGCAGAGGTTAAAACTGTTGTATCAAACAACTTATAGTTCAACTGACTGATGTATAGTTGTGCTGCTTTTGATATTGTACTTAAACATTGCTGAATATTCAAAGATTGTGGCAATTTGTTGTCGTCGAAGACCAGTTGGACCAGTTGGATGGGAAATTTTTTTGGAATAAAATACAACGTAAATAATATTATGTTGTTTATAAATTGTGTAATTTATTATAAAGTATCCACAAATATGTAGGCCTACACAGAGGAACTAGTAAAAACCACAGCATACTCTTAATATTTCTTGATAGCAAATCAATGTAATGCAAAAATGTTTTGATACACAATGTATAGTTCTAATTTAGATATAAAAACATGTACCTATATAAAACATTTAATATAAATAAAGTTCTTTTGTGTAACTATATTGCAACATGAAAAAAAATATTCTATTACAATTTACGTAAAAAACATACATTAACATAGAAATAATTAATACAGTACATGTACTGGCTCAAAATATATAGTATATACAAATTATATTATATTGACACTGAAATTCATGGTACACATCGCATAAAATATATGGTATGTACAAATAATATAATATTAACACAGAAATGCAGAGTATACAGGGTGGTCCTGAACTGCAGGTACAAACGCAGGGAGGTGATTCCTTGTGAAAAATAAAGTAGGACATATGTAGGACACTTTGTACTGAAACTGACAGTAAAAATTTAAAAAATTCAATACTTTTTCAAAAATACAAATAATCTTTATTCTTTATTTTAAGGGGCATGGCAATGTAGCCACTGTGATTTTTTTGAATTTGGTATACGAGTTGGTTTTAGTGTAGTCGTTAAAACGGAAACATGCAAAATATGACTTTAACAAGCCATTACGCGAAAACTATGAGAGATAAAAAATTAATAAGAGCCAAATATCTCTAGAGAAAAAGTACCCACTGAGGCAGGGATGTCCATTGCTAAACTATGCAGCAAAGTCGGAGAATTTTAAACCCCTCAAAGAAGGTCCACCAGATGCGGTATGACAAGGGAAGTGAGCAGCTCTTGGGTGTAAAATGGATCTATATCTCAGTACTTGCAAACCTGGCCCTCTTCCCATTTCCTCACCCCTCCCCCTCCCCCTCGTGCGACAACCTTACCACCGCAGTCAATCAGGCGCCAGGGGGGCCAATGTCATCCATCCGTTCCACATACACACACACACACTCCCGGCTAAAATCAAGGAATAAACTATTAATGTATGAATTCAGTGTTATGTTTATAATTTAAGGTTTCAACAAAATGATTTAGTCAAATATTACAAAACAAATGCAATTTTATGTCATTGTTAGCTTAATGCGATAAGTAGGTTCTAAAATAATACTTCAATTTAAATTGTGTGCTTGTATTTGGCTGTAGTTGGATCAGGTTCAGATTTGCTTAGTTGTAATATTGTGTAAAAGTTTTGGCTAATCAGAAGCCATGAAAGCGATACCTCAATTAACAGAGAATGAAAAGGCTTGAGGTGAACTTGGTTACACAGTAAAACGACTGCAATACTTGCTCGTGTTTTGAAGAAGAAACTGCTTGACTGTTTTGAAGTGAACTGCCACAATTTAATTAAAATTTTACTGTATAAATAATTGTCATGTATATTTAAAGACGTTACGTTATTATTTTAAAATATGGGAATAACGTTTTATTTTATACATTACGCTAACTAGGTTTATATCTACACAAATTCCTTCACAACAATTACAGCCAAATTTCTAGGTCTTATTAGTAAGATTACAACTATTGAAACAGGCCCTCAATGCTTGAATTTATGTTTACGATACTCCTTTCACAAATCACAATAACTATGAAGGTCGACATATTAAAAACCTTACTGTAAAGTAACATTTAGTTTGAGAAGTTTCAATTAATTAAAATTAAATCCATAACATGATGTAGAAAGTTTTCCTACAACTATTCAAATTTGTTTCGAGTTCACAGTAGATTTCATTTTTTTTATTTCAATATTATGTGCCTGTTTGTTTCTTTCATTAGCAAGTACATAAGAGTTTATGAAAATTTTGATATATTGATTCCTGTATGTAAATGTTACATTAAAAAGTACTTTTAAAATACGTTTTGTAAATATTTTCTTTCTGTAATAACGATCAAAACACGTATCAGGTCTTCTTTTTCAGAAATACTTTTATTTCTGTATTTAAATATTAATTGATATTTACTGGAACAGAAATTAGTTTGCATAGTAATAGCAAAAAATACAAAACTTAACCTCAACTGAATCCACGTCAATTCATATATTTACTACCCTCTCCTATTACCTACAGTTATTCATTATGTGAGCTTTAATAGAAGATAAAATGAGTGTTTCTAATAACTAACTAAAAATAGCTCATGTTCCGTTATGTTGCACTTCTAAAACTTTTAATTGCAATATTTTACGCATTGCCAAGATTTTAAATGATAGGTATTCTTTTATGTAATTGGATTAAAAAATCTAGTAAACACACCATTCCAGCAAACGACGCTGTCTTGGAAAACCAGGAAACATGGTTGGCATAGCTACATGGTAGGGAAATAGCATTTGATATTTTCAGAGCTTCTTCACAATATTCCACTGAACGAGCAATGGTGGCGAACTAAAGTGCATCATTTCGTTAGATTTCAGTGAGTAAAAATCGTAATGAGAATCACCTGGTTCCCCATTTAGTTGTTTACTGATAAATTAGGAAACAAATTTTCACTACGTTAAAATGTTATTTCAAGCTTGAGGTCTTCGGGAAGAAAAAATACAGCAGCTAGCACTGTCCGTCACGTTCCGCACATACAGAAGGTCAGGACGACGACACCAAGAACCGAACCATGCCTGCCTTGGACCTCGAATGATCTGAGCCCTATTTTTATGTAAGCCTGTACTCATTACTGTTGGTTAATGTGGCCGTCTAGACAGAAGCACATATACGCCATGCTGTCCTAGCGCGCGGGAGCGATAAGGGCAGTACAGACATGTCCACCATATGTCTGACCGTCTCTATGTGCAAGAATCTCAATTCCTATGCGGTGAAAACATTGGGAGCTATTTTGTATTGAACTTTTAGTTAGAAATACCTTGTTTCTTAATGCGTTACTTAAGATGAATATGTACTGCACGTGACTATACCACTTCAAATATTATCAGTAATATTAACACCTAAAACGATGATGGAAACACTTGTTTTAGGCATGTCCGTCCTCGAAGAAATGAACTTAAATGCTGTTTGTGAGCAAGCCAAGAGTATTCTACAAGTATTATCGTAGTATCTGCTACCGAGAATCATTTAATGACTGCGTCATGTCGGACTGGTGGCCTTCGCCTAATGTTCCTATTTGTACAACAAATTGCGAAATGTTAAAAATTCTAAAACGTGTGTTTTCATGGTAATTTTTAATTAGATATCTCTATTATAAAAATTATTAGTAGTCATTTCAAATTGCACTATATACTTGTCTTCATTACGAATATAGAAAATATTAGGATCAAATCTGAATGTCTACAAAGAGACGAATGTTACGGACAGTCTGCACGACAGTTGACTGCACTGCGCGCAGAGGCGATGTGGCCATGGCGTGTTTAACGTGTGTCATGTTTTAAGCTCCCGTACACGCAGAATATGTGCAACCACACGCTAAATCCAAATCAGTGATAACAATCAGTGAAATGTCAATCACTGAAATTCCTGTTAATAGTCTGTTTCGGACTGATGAACCTGTAAATTTCACTGATAATGAATTAATATGCACGATAAATTCACGAAGAATAAGCGGAAATCACGTTTGAATCAGTAGCTTAAAGCCACCGAAACAATCAGCATTTAGTTTCACTAACTTCAATTGCTTGTTTTGACTGAAATACTTGGAATTTCACAGACGTGTTTGTTCCTTACTGATTCATGTTTAGATTGCAGACGAAACACCTTGAGCTCTCCACATTTATTGGCACATACGCTGTCAGTCCGTTTATTGACGTTCCATTTGGTGCACGAAGTGTGTTATAGTTTATCACAGGCGTTATGTTTCAAAGGAAACCACTTACCATGTTCTCAGAACGTTTCTCTTTTAATATAACATACACCTTTTTTAAGGGCGCCGCCTACCCGCACGTGAGAGGCCCAAAAGCAACGGAGCAGTAAGGTCGACCTTGAAGCGCGCATCAAATGCCACGTCGCCTCAACGAACCAAGCGCTGAACTAGCGTGCGGTTTTTACTACGGGACATCAAACGGTGACCATATAATTGTATTGGAGGAAAGTCTGCAACTAAGTCTAGTGCAGGTCGCTATCTTAATTTCACATACATGCGGTTAGTACATTTCGAAGTACGGAAGTCTGCAAAGGCCGTTTTTAGCCATGTCGGAGGGCTTAGAAACACTGTTTGTATGAGCGTGGCGTCTTAACAATGATGTTCCGACTTTGTCTGAAGTTTTTTTCTTTTCGTACGTTGGCACTATGGGCAAACGTGGAATATTTTCGTAAATAAAACCTGTTTACGAACACTCTGCAGTGCATTTGAAGCGTGCGGTAGGCGGCCGCCTTAAGAGTGTTCAAGTGCGATAAAGTTATAATTGTATATTAATATGAAATATTGTTAGTTTCGTAGACGATACTTGTGAGCGCTGTTTCCTCTTACGAAACATTTTAGCTGGCGTAGTTTTCTCATAACGGTGCGTCAAAGTTAAAATTTGCGCGTTCTGCTGTCATGCAAATAGCGAAAACCAATTGACTTACGTATGTGAAATAATTCACAGTGAAATAACATACTATGGACTACGTAGTAAAACATTTGAAAAAAATCCCGCGAACTGTTTTTGCATTTTAAAAAATTGCAGAATTTTCAACTTTTTCCCTGTACTTATGCGATTTTTTTTTAAATTCAAAATATTACGTTGTATGATTTTTAATGTTTTATTGCATAGCTCATGGGATGTAAATTCACAGTGAATTATTTTGTTCAAGTATGTCAGTGTAACAACCACATTTTTACTTTGACATCCTATTATGAGAAAACTATGAGAGCTAAAATTGTTACGTAAGGGTAAAATGTACTCACAAGTATCATCTACAAAACTATCAATATTTCATAAAATATAAAATTATGATTTTATGGAACTTGAACACCCTTGAGGGGCAGTGTTAAACGATTTTCTTGTATTTTCAGTTTTTGAGTCATAACACTTACTAAAATTATTTTATTGATATTTTCTCTTTGAAAAATAAAACATAGGATATATTCTTGCTAAACTTCTTGACATAAATAATAAGGGAATATTTCATTAATTTGTCATGCAGAGTCATTGCAAGAAAACACTTGAAATTTCTCCTGTATTTCTATTGCAATGATTCTCTGCATGACATATTAATTAAATATTTAATTATTGTTTACGTCAAGCAGTTTATCAAGAATATATCCTATGCATTGTCAAAGAATAATTTTTATAATACAATTTGAATAAATGTTAGGGCTCGAAAACTGAAAATAAAATTAAAAATTTTTTAATGCCCAACCTTAGCGATGCCTTAATGATTTTTAAAACATAGCCTGTTTATTGATAGTATGTGTTGGGGACACTCAGAGAGTCAGAGAGCTGGCATGTGGAAAATGTCAACCTGATTTGTGAAACAGAAACATAGAAACCTTTTTTTGACCTTCATTGTACTTTCCTAAACTTTTATAAAAAATTGGAGACACTGCACATCAGCTCATTGCTCCGTGCATGAATGTAGGTTTGTTGTCGTAAGTGCTTCACAACAATGGAATGGATCTGTTGTACAGCGAGTTCACTAGGTTACTAATAGAGAGCAGGCATATGTAGTGTCGGTATTAAGTGACCAAAGTATCAAATATGGAAGTTCGAAGTCTTACTATCACGAAGTAGGGTAAAGAGGATTAGAAAGTATCAATGGTAAACTGGCACATGTTTCGAAACATACTGTGCGGATGATGGAATTTATTCTAACATTTACAACACAAATAAGGGAAGAGTCCAATCGCGTTAGTTTTTCTTCTACCGAGAGGACGTTTTTACAGCTCATTACACTATTTTCTAGAAACACTATAGCTGAAGGCTGGTTTTTGCCGCTCTTCTCTTAATAATATGATGCGGTGACTATTCTAGACAGAAGCAAATTCATTGAAGACTCCCGTCACCAAATATGCCTCACATTTATTACGTCAATCATAGGTTTTAATCTTCTTTTTAGGTTCACAGTGAAGATAGACGTGTTTATTTAGCTAACCGTTTTTCTTTATTTTGGGTTGTCAAATATTGTATTAGATCACTCAGCTGTTAGCCTAGGAGTAACAGTCTTCGTACCAGCATGTGATTGGCGAATAAGGCGTACACTCTTGTGCCGTTATTGCATTAAGTACGCGTTCCTCGCAAAACTTTGGTGTTCACAACGAACCGAACCGATCTTCTAAAAGAAAACAAATTTCACGGATCGATTATAAAAATACCTACTTTCAAAACAGCACATGCATTGGAAATACTTTTTCGGAGCACTTTAACATGACAAAATAAAATTAGTCTTTTAGCATTCTAAAGCTCAGACCAACATAAAACTAATTAAGAGGTTTACAACAAATTTTGGTACAAACTTCCCAGCAATAAAATGATTTGATGTCGCTTGCGGTTTTTTGTTATAGCAATCCGACGAAAACACTGAGCTCTATACCGCCTTGCGCATAGAGGCGATGGGACATTAGGTGTGCTCGTCTAAGTAGCTCTTATCAAGTATTTACTTCTGAGTCTCCCATGCAGAGAACTGCGTCAGGCAAGTGTGCCTAAACTAGTTCAGCGTTTCGACTAGAGATGGCGATAAAAGCGACACACCTTTCTAAACAACATATTTTCTCATACTTACTAGATTGTGAACATCTCCCTCCCCTTTTTTTTCTGAATAATCAGGGTGATTAGTGGACTGAACCGTTAAACTGTGCTCAACACGATCGTAACAACACGCGCTGAGTTTGTACGCCTAGCAATACTATCCACCTGTTGTAGATATTGATGTGCTCAAAGAACCACCAGGCTACTTACGATGCTCTTACAACTTTCTATATTCAGTCAGTTTGCATACTTCCTGTGCATACACAGAAATTATATACATGATCATGCACTTAACTTGTTCAACACAATGTGTCTGAATTCCTGTTACACATTGTAAGGACGTATATTGGGGACTAAGGGTGGCTACCTTTTGCATTGTAACTTATGTCTGGGCAAGCAAAACACCCCATTACAACCTTTACATTGTGTAATGGCCATTTAGACATACCCCGTTCCCGCATAGCGGACTGCAACAAATTATCTCAAAGTTATTGCAGTAATAATACTATATATATAAACTAATTGCAGCATCACATTTATCCACTTACAAATCTGTGCCTTTGTATTTATTTTATATGCACCGTCTAAACAATAGTCACAGCGAAACCAAGTAGTTACTATTTTGAAAAGAATTGCTCGTTTTTCACGAATGAAACTGCATGCTTGGTAAAGCTAATAGCCAGCATAGTAAATCATTACCATAATATCATACTATATTGATGTACGTAATATATTTATAGATATGTTCTGCTCTGCTAACTCAGAATTGGTCAACGGAACTTGAAAATCATGTCCTCTTAAGATGTAACACTGGTACGGCAGTCATAAACACTGGAGTTTTATATAACAAATAATGTATTTAATAGTTCATTTTAAAACTTAAGATATATTTGTATAAACGGGGAAAATATTTTATTTGCCATCCTGTAAAAACGATTTGACCAGGAGTATTTGCGCACTGCATCTAGGTTAGAAGCAGCTGCTTTTGCATTAATAATATCAGAAAATGTATAGTATAACCACATAGGGCGAACAATATATCGTCATGAATAAATTGTTTTAATATACTTCGAATCTATAAATAACCAAATATTCACAAAGGTCTTTAATATAAGTTTCGTAATTGCGTATTTCATTTAATATATTAAGTTATGAACCACGATTTAAGCTAAAATATATTAAATGAAACACGCAATTACGAAACTTATATAAGAGAATAATGAACACTATTTACGAACAAGTGGACCGTATTAAAAATATTATGATTTAAAATATTCCACAATGTACGTACTTGAGTATACAGACTGCGTTTTACAAAATAACTAATTCCAAGTTTGCAAATATGGGCATACAGAGCATTTAGGGCCGTAATTATGAACGTCCTCCGAAGGCTTGCTGGCAAGCCCCTGGCCTTTATTCGCGCAACAGTTCGCTGGCGATCTTCCACCCTTCCTACACTATAGTTGTCTGCCGATGGATCGCCAGGAGATCGCCGGCTGAATGGGAGTTTTTAGCAGCGAACATATACTCAAGTGCTCAAAGACCACTGTTATGAACACACCTAACTTTAAAAACAAAATCGTTTCGATTTGTATGTAAACAATTTTGTTCTCTTTGTAGTGGGACACACGTGAGATATTCGAAGTGATTGAAGGAAGCCGCGGAAAAGTTTGACTATGGAAGATAAAAACATTCGACAGTGCGATACACTCCTAAAGAAAAAGCAATTTTTTTTTACCTGATAAAAAATACAAAAACGTAACTACAAATAAGAAAACTGACTCCGCGTCCAATTACAACAAAATAAAATGTGGAAGAAAATCACTGCAGAATGTAATGCTTGCGATGTATCGCGCAGAGATGAACTGCAGTTGAAAAGGGATCTTCCATGTCCCTAATATATATTTTGGGTAGTCCCGCATGTCGTTGGTCGTCTATTTATTCATAATAGTTGACAACTTCGTCCATGTGCCTCATGAATTCGTTAAAATTCCTCGTCATTTTTCATAACTGGTCTCTAGAGAACAGCTGGTGATTCGCCGAATGAGGTCTGGCCGTTATTCACCTGCAATCTCCCAAATAGTGGAAACTTGGTGGCGAATGGTTGTTCGCCGGCTATCCGCCGCTCTCTGAAAGAGGTCTATAATGTGCAAAACACCAGATTTGGGTGGAGGGAGATTGGTTGTACTTCGAAAGACGTTTATAATTACCGGCCTTAATAAAGTAGTGTGATTTTTTGTTTGCTTTATGTTTTAACAAGTGGCGAATAGAATTGTTAGAAGCTGAAATGTTGGCAGAATAGCTGGCCATACAGTAGTTGTCAATATTTTGACAAGATAGCAATACATTTTATTATACAAGTGATTTCTTCGGATTGCTTACTGTTGCCATGACTAAATATTTTTAAATATTTTTTTCCTAAATAGATTGATTTGGTTTTTAAGCCATTTTGGCCATAACATACAAACAACGAATCTTTTAACTATTCTATACTTTATTAATGTAAACTTTTGTGTTATTAAGGATAAATACATATAATTTGATATAACAACATAGATAGGAAATGTTCGGGAAAATAATTTTTATTATAACAACTTGTTTTATTACCTTGTGTGCACATCTACAGCTCCGGGGGCAGATTAAATATCGCCACCTGCTATTTGCACCAACGCAGCGCAGTACAAGTGCAGAGCAAGTTAAATGCTTCTTCTATGGCATTACGCGAGTATATAATTTCAATGCAGTGCTACCAGACGCAACGCAGGTGCAAAATTTGTGTTGCACCTATAAAAAGCGATATTTAATCGGCCCCCTGCTTCTTGGTCAGAGATAGCATGTTTTTAACTGTTATATAATATACTGCGATTTTACTTGCAAATCACAAACGTATGGTGTCGCAGTAGCCCTATTTGGACTGGCACAGTCAAATGAGCGAAGTGTCTCTATAAAGACACACTTTCCAATAAACATCAAGTAAAGATGCAGATGTATACGTAACGCACTGAAATAATTTGTTGCAAACTTTTTTTTCGAGAATAATTTCTCTCTCTAAATATTATATAAAATAAATATCAGGTTACCTATTTATAAACGAATAAATTTGTGCTCATGTATGTGCATGTGTTGTTGGTTTCCTACAGTACAAACAAGGTTAATATTGTATTATATTTTCTAATTATTAAAAAGATCAGTGAAAAAAAATGCTTCGCAACCACCATAAAATATTTTGCCGTTACGGAGGTCACAAATTTTTTTTTCTGGCAATCCCCCCAAAAAATTGCTGCAGTCAGTAAAGCGTTATAGTTCCTACAAACTAACTTTCTAACCACTAAAAACAAATTTGGTGACGTCTATATTAACAAAAATTTTCCGTGGACACTACAAATCCCTTTTATCTGTGTGCGTACTATTCGACAGAAGCTGAAGGGGATCAATTTGAATTTTAAAAATTGTGGCTTAAATACAGTATATATTAGTTTAAAAAAGTATTAATGATGTGTTGTAAAAATACGTATTCGTGTTTGTTTCGTACATTTATTCCCTTATCCTCATAATTGTGGCATACCGAATTACATATAAGTATTGAACGTACTTTTCTTTACCCATATGTATATGTTCAGCTCACAAAAATTAATGTTAATGCATTTTGATGCCATCATAATATTCATTCAATATTGATAATTACTATATTGTGCATATTGTACATACATAACAGTTGCTAAAATATTCAAGCATATCCAGAACATTTAAAATTAAATTGTCAGATGATATAGGAAAACTGACAAAACCATTTTCAACAAACATTTTTTTCGCATATTACATACACACAATTTTTACATCGAATAATTTAGTGGATAATCAATACACTATTTAGTGCATACTGTAAACATACCACCCGAATTAAATACTTGCAATGATAAAACGGCATTAATTTGTCAAATTTGCTAATTTTGTATTTGAAATCAACGGAAATTTTTCAGAAACCGTGATTCATACGATAATATAATTGATTAACTAACAAATTATTCGATTCCTAGTAGAACATTGCCAACAGGCACTTGTTTAGTATACGTAATATATTTTCAAAATGTTATTAATTTAAATCTTTAAACAGGCTCAGTCAATATATAAACATTTTCAAAGAAATCAATCAAATATTTTGAACCAATTTTATCAAGGAATTTTTTTCATGTATTAACTGAATTAATTGACCATGTAACAATAGGTATAGGACATATTCCATATAATTACCATGTCAGCACTAAGAGAATTTTCATATGCATACAACTACAAAGAAATGGGTAGCCACATTAACTCTTGACTTACCAGACGTGTTTATTCTGTAATTTCATGTAGAATCGAGCAGCAAAAGTGTTGCGATTTACGTTCTTAAGTAGGGACCAGGTGGTCATCCTAGCGCAACTGGGAGCAAAACCGGCCTAACTGCCATAAGCTTAACATGGCCGACCCCTCCCCCGCCTGCAGCAAGAGCTCTGATTGGCCTAGAGGGTCATTAGGGGGACGTGGTCTTGGCTGGGATTGGTTGTCGGGGTCTTTTGTTACGAATAGCACCTAAGTGCCATGAGGCCTGTGATTGGCCGAGATCTTAAGCCAAGCCCCTGGAGCGGAGGGGGGAAATGATGGGAAGTTAGGGGAAATGAGGGGAATGGGTCCTTATGGTACAAGTTATGCCTAAGCGCCATGAAGGGGAAGTGTATACCTCCTCCCTACCCCTGTAGCCTCTCCTGTCCTTATGGCATACCCTTATAGCATACCGTTAAAGGAATACCCCCTGTAGCCTCTCCTGTCCTTATGGCATACCCTTATAGCATACCCCTGAATATCCTGCCCCCTGTAGCCTCTCCTGTCCTTATGGCATACCATTATAGCATACCCCTGAATATCCTGCCCCCTGTAGCCTCTCCCATCCTTATAGCATATCCTTATGGCATACCCCTGTAGCCTCTCCTACCCCCTCCCTATACCTTAAAGCACAACGCTTGTAGCCTCTCCCATTCTTTTAGCATACCCTTATAACACACTCCCCTGTAGCCTCTCCTACCCCTCCCTACTTCCCCCCTCCATCCATATAGCATGTCCTTGTACCGCCTCCTCCATCCTTGAACCCCTGCCTATTACCTTGTAGTACACTCCCCTCCCACCTGTCCTTATGACATACCCCCTCCAGTCTAGCCCCTCCCTATCCTTGTGACATACCCTTAAAGCATAGTCCATCTCTCTACCCCTGAAGCCTATACTTGATACTACACAAGAATTAGCCTACCGCTCTTACCTACCCCTCTCTCCCCTCCCCTGCAGGCTTACCTCTAGAGACGTCCTCGCCTCTCGACTCCCGAAGCACGACTGAGGGCGGCTGGAGGAAACACCAGTATAAACTGGTACTCCCTACCCTACTTCAACCAACACTATATAAGTTGTTGTTCAAGTCTTTACTTTGCAAGATGTCGCTGCCACAGTGAGGCGGCAGTTGTGCACAGCATAACAAGGTAGGCTTGAACTTTAAATGTGTACCAGCAAAAGTTTTTTTCATCATTACATTTTTTTAAAATCCATAGCTGCTTCTTACCATTTCATTATAACTACAATATGTTATAATTATTTTCTTTTAGATTGAAAATTTTTTTTTAACCACATAATTTAAATGACAAGGAACAATGTAATAATAACACACACATATTTCACTTCAAAACTAACATTTATTTTCTCAATGCATCAGTATCCCAGATACATTCACAGCCATTTTTTTCCAATAGTCCAACACAATGTAGTACTCCATTAGGCATGTACTTGCAGCTCAACATTTTGATGCACATGCAGTTGTGTTTAACACCAAACACACATATCAGTATAAAACACTACACAGATCAGAGGTCATAGATTCCCCCTAGTCGAAGATGTGCGATCCAACACCACGCCAAGCATGGATGCTCCAGTGGAAGTCAGGCAAACTGTAGAGTAGGCGCAGAAGGCAAGCAACCGCAGTGTAGAGATACAGACATCTCTCTCGTTGTTCACATCCAGAACGTCAGGCTGGACGAGCAGGCATTAGCTAACCACACAGCTCATTAGGCAGCCAGGTCGGCAGACATGTAGACAGTCAGGTATGTAGGCAGCCAGTCAGACAGGTGGACAGCCAGTCAGGCAGGTGGGCAGCCAGACAGACGTGAGTAAAGTCTCTATTTTTTAGTTCATAACTTTAACCATGCGGAGGAACGCAAAAATTACCCCACGGCAAAGTCGTGATACCGTCTGTGTTGATGTAACGCTTATCGTCAGCTGCCAACAATGCTACTTTGGATACACGTTCCGTAAAGACAACGTGGTCGTGCGACCGGAAATGATACTGGGTGCCCCAGACCCATGAATTTTGCATTAAGCATTCCAAATAATCACTAAACATGAGCGTGTTCAGCACGTTACCCTTTACACCTTTAGCTTTACACATACATTTCCCATCCTGTAGGGTGTAGACGTAAAGTTTAGGGCGCTAACCTACAAAGGCGGTGATGATGTTGCCACCACACTCATCATTCATAATGCCTGAAACACCCTTGTTTATGCAAGGAAAACCTTGACGATTATCTGGCGCATAGTTTGAAGTGTCAAAGAGTGTAGCCAAATGAGAATCTATGCGAGCATACACATCGTGACAGTGTACCTCGTAAATCAAACTATCGGTATCGCAATACAACAGATGTAAGGAGGGCGAAGGAAACATTTGTCGTATGAAGTTATAATGGAAATCGTACAAGTACAATTTGAAAAGGTCGAGAACTGCATCACCGGTGTACAATGGTTTGTTGAAGGTAATGTCGAGCTTCTCCATCTCGATTAAAACCAGTTCATCGGCGAGGATTTGTCGCCCTTTGAACGTCGAACGTCCAATCAGTTCTGCCGCACCATATATAGTGTCATACCGCGAAACGACACGAATATCACGTTCCCGACGAACATTTTGAAGACACTTGCCATAAACGGAATTACACATTAATTTAAAAAACGATTTCTCAAACGCGTTCGCAGCCTGAGCTCGTTTGTCAATGTTAAACCTAATGTAAGGTGCCATCCATGCACTCTGGTCAAAGCGCAATACACGGTGAACAGACTGTAGAACAGCGCCGTACACTAGGTAGTACTTCAGTGTTTGCCCGTGTATAATATAATTCTTCCGCAGTTCTAAAGGGAGCAAGAGTTTCTCCGTAGTGCCGTTTGGTGGTACGCCATTGATTGGTGCAAGTGGCAGATCAGATAGAACATCGTGACATTCCTCTGGGAACATCAAATCAACCTCCGCGAAAAAGCATGAGTCCCCTTGTGTATCGATGTTGGTGAAATCCCAATGAGAAAATTAATTTTCCGGAATGCACTGAAAATTAGTAAAAGGAAGTTTCGACATCATTGTATGACTGTACATACTTTTTATGTCAAAGTAGCAGATGTAGGATGATGGGAGGGAAGGGTCGTAGTCCTCGTCTATGTAAATATTGTTGGCAGTTGCATACCTTTTACTCACTTGAGTAATACCGCCTCGAACCCCGCGTTCAACAAACAGATATTTATCAGTATCGGTCAACAGCTCCAAGCGCACTTGTGTCTTTGATAAGAGACCGTCCTAGGCTAGAGCAGAAGCTGTGACATAAAATGCGGGGTCCACACCGTATGCCTCTAAGCAAACCATTCTGAAATTCTCAAAAACGTCTGCTAACAAACATGTATCTACATGTAAATACTTCAAGGCATACTCCATTAAGCTACCACAGTTGAACGCATTCCAGACATCCTGAGCGTGCATGTAATCACTCTTGCTCACGCCCTCGCCTTGCATTACATTGTGGAATGTGTTCCTAGGAGGCAAGGAAGTCACACGTAGATTTTCCATAGACCGCACGTGGTCGTATGGAAAAACTCCCTTTCTTTGAGCCAAATAAAACTGCGCATCGTCTGGAAACTGCGCACTGGTGAGTTTTAGCTGGTGCGACACTAGATTACCAGCAAATGTTTCCAGCGATGCTGTCATGAAATTAAATGAATCAATAAACCTAAGTCGTACTGTGCGCATGCCTCCTTGTGCAGTGTTCCCATAAGGAATATGTTTTGTGATG
>PNEQ01108277.1:27431-48306 GCA_003012365.1 Medauroidea extradentata
ATACAGCTACGAGCTGATTCTTCGCAAGACGGAACTGTAAATTGCACTTGTTGTGCGCATATCCTCTAATTTCACCAGTCAGGTGGTCATGGTCAAGTACAATTTTGTCTGAAGCATTATGCAAGTCCTTCTTGCAAATGTGACATTTAGTCTGACTCGCGAGCCGGACCCTATCGGTCGCAGTCAGCGCCTTCTTACCTACATCTACCTTGTAAATGTCACATACATATTTTGTCAGCTCTATATGTTTAGCCACAAGACGCTCCATACAATCCTCACCCACAAACTTATGGTACTCTGTTTTGCTAGCATCATAACTACACACTAACAAAACAGACGCAGCGTACAGTACATGTTTATTCATAACTGTCGTGCTAGAACCGCCGTCTTGTGGCATACATGTAGCCATGGGCTGCAAAAAAGTTTCAGTGTGGGCAATATGCTACAAAATCCATTCTCTGCTGTTTAGAAAAGTTTGTGAATTCGAGCCACTTATCATCCTGGCTAGGGAATGTAGCTCCTACAGCAGAGTGTTGTTTAAACTGTTCAGTGTGTGCAGTCAGTCTGTCTTCGCTCGAAAAATACTGAAGACAGTACTCGCAAATCCAAATTTTTCCATGATGTTTCGTCAACTGACTACCCACAAGGCGAGCTAGATTTTTAATAGTTACAAAATGAAAATGGGCAGTACATTCACCAGCACGAAGTGCCAAAACGTTTACGTGGCGCTCTCTTCGCACAGGAGATATGTGAAGAGGAACTACATGAGTGTCCGTCGCATTAGCACATGTTTCGTCAATAATATTTGTGTCTTTGTCAACGGAAGCGTACACATTAACACAAATATCATTCATCTCCTCGAAATGCGACACCTGATGTAGCATTGTAGGGAAAGTCACACCACTCGTCTTAAATACTGTCCTAGGTTCAGGGTAAAATGTGCGTCTGTTAGCATCATGTGGTGCGGGATACAAACACGCGACCACGCTGAACAAAAATCATTCGTTGGTAGGACAGTCTACATTGACGCAAGCTTTCCTATTGCCAATAAACACTGGGAGTTTAGTGTGTGCAGCACCTACTGTGAACGGCCTATACTGAGATATATGCACGTCCAGTTGTAGGAGGAGCTTCAAAGCCCAGCCACTACCGCACCCAGCAAACTCTGTTACGTTGTTTGTAAGTGCGGGAATGAACTCTTCATCAAATGTTTCACCCGCATCTGAGGACTCGAGAAGCACACGTGATTTGGAAGAAAAATGAAATATCTCTGTGGTAGTTTCGTCCCCCAAACCTGCCTTTAGTAAATTTACCACTCAGAGACACGTAGACTTTAATGAGACGGTGTTGCCGCCAGAGTAAAGCCAGGAAGGGCTCTCTTCACCTGATAAGAAAAGTGTTCAAATCCACGTCAGTTTCAACCCGATCATTACTGATATGTGCGTCCACGAGCCTATTACCAAATGCAGTATCCAAAAGCGTGTAAGTGAGCAGAGTTGGAGATAAGCGCTCATCAACAGCAGATGGCGAGGTCGACGCGACACGAGACGTGCCGGCCTCGCCAACATTCTGTACACAGACGCGCTTAGCAGGAAAAGACATCTTTATGTTCCCGTTTATGAAATAAAAAAAAGATACACTACACTGCCTTCTTTACCCAAGTCTGCAAAAAGAAAAAATATATATGTAATAACATGTACACTTTGGTATTAGTTGTTTCGGTAGCTCAATGGCTAGAACATTTGAGTGAAACTCTAAAGGTCCAGGGTTCGATTTCCTATCGAAACAACTTTTTTTTAATTCCCCAACGATGGTTCAAACTATGGACCTGTAGAACATCACTCTATCGTTATAGCATCTGTACCATGTTGGTGTAAGCACACATTTCATACATATGCTATATTCAATCACAATCAAACATACACTACTTACAATCACACGTACATAACCTACATACGCTACATTCAAACACAATTACAATCAAACATACACTACCTACAATCACACATACATAACCCACATACGCTACATTCAAACACAATCACTATAATGCTACTTACAATCACATACATAACCTACAATCACACACCATTTCATACATACGCTACATTCAAACACAATCACAAGCATGCACGCAATCATTCAGATATTCACAGTTAAAGTTTAGTATGTAGTTGCGTGTAGACGTAACAAGACACTACTTGTAATTAAATTCGTGATGTAACAAGACAAGGCGGTGTTGTGAAATATATATATATATATATATATGTAACACCTCCTTTTATACCCCTCCTCTCTCACACATGTTCACTCTGACATTCCCTTCAGAACATGTATTCTAGAAAGAGAGGGCTGTATTTTTCTTTGTCACCATATCTGTGGACCCCTCGTTTGTGTTACAGAAAACCGCCGCACTCATAATTAATGGTTTCCGCTGTTCAGTTGACACGCCCCTCCACTAATTGGACTTCCTGTAATTAATCTAAACTGTCACCCTCTCCTCTGTGAACACGTGTGGGTCTCACACAACCTCCACAAATTTGACTTCCGGTGATTAATCTTGTCACAAAAAAATCCTCCCTCTGTGAACACGTGTGTCTTACACTCCCCTACAACTTGAAGAGGACTTCCTGTAATTAATCTAAACTGTCTTCCTCACAAGCCTAAACAAACAATCCACCCCATCTTACAGCACATGGGGCGGCTAGCTAGCCAGCTAACCAGCTAGCTAGGAACACACATACTGGTCTGCCAGCAAGGTTTAAAACAAAATAATACTCATACAGTTTCTATAAAACATTTATTGAGGTAAACAATGCAGTACAGTACAAAGTATTTTGCGCAAACACTTGTTTATAATTTTCTCAATGTCAGATTCGTTCTTTAATTTTCTCATCTTTGTAATGCGCGGTGTCCTAGCTCGTGATGATGTGTCACGTGCCGGCGTGACACAAGGCGACGTGCCACAAGGCGATGCGACGTACGTGGGCGTCGCACACTCTGCACTGTGAAGCACGATGCTGTTAGCTTGTTCCGGGTTCAAGTTCATGTAATGCTCGTACACAGCGTCCACAGTACACGGAAGAGGTGTTGAGTCCAACATGTATTACACGGGACTTTTATTTATGTCTCCACATCACCTAGAGGAAAGGCGGTTACCTTAATGTGGAAAATGCCGTCACACGATTCCGTAAAGGGACATAATATGCCCGACGACCAATAAGCGTATTCCACGCTGCTCCTGCCGTGTTTAACACTCACGTACAGATTTGCTGGGTGAAAGTTCATGTTTCATTCACTGCAGAAATGTAGTTCTAGGATGGCAGTGAATGACGTCTCCAGCAACACCAAAGCTGCACTACGTTACTTGAAGTGTACAGCTCAAAGTCTCGTTAACAACTGATGTTACGTTTTAAGACAACAACACACGCACTTGGTGAGGAAACGTAACGGGCATCGTAAATACAAAACGAGACGTAATTTAGTACGCATGTGCAAGCAATAAAAGCAGACACACTTGCATTCAGCTCCCTCACTCTTCATATTTCGCGTTTGCTATTTCACGACTCCATTCACAACACAACATGTCAAATGTGTTATCTGCTTGACAATGTCTATGTATATCACCGTCACAAACCTCGTACCAGCTGACTATCGCGCCATTTTCAGGTCGTATTAGCTTGTAATCAATGTGGTGTTCAGAGTGATGTTCACGCAACACTTCGTTAAAACTGAGTTGTAGCAAGTTGTCGAACGTACACGGTAACTTTACGTCTGGACGTAAATGGTAGACGGGGCAGCTGGCAAGTTGACACACAACACCTTCCCCATAGCGTATACCTAAATACATATCAAAGTAATATGTCCAATGTTCACTGTCGTTACAAACGTGCATCTGCAGCGGTAAACATTAAGGTTTAAAACATACAGGTTTATACCCAACCTGCACTGACTCGTAAGTTTGATATGGGTCAAACAACACCGGCATACTTGCGGAGACTGACTTGAAATAAATTACGTCAACGTATTAAAGCCTATGCTCCACAAACCACGCACGTAAGTTCTCGGCGTTTTGCTGCGCGTTTGAGAACGTATAATAATCTCCATACTTTTTACGTAATGTTGTAAATGACGGACAACCGTAAGCAAATTGTAAATCAATCACGTTATTTGTACACAATGTATGCAAAATTCTGTCCTGATCTATTCCAGAAACGTACACAGTTGAATTACCTATGCATTGTTTGAGAAGAAGAGGCAACTCTGCGTAATTAATACTTCCTTCATTCCACGAAATCCCATGGTAATTACGTATAAGCCACGAATTCGTGCGCTTAAATTTATCATCCAAATCACACCAGGGAAATGGCGCATTTAGCGTAAAAGTTTTTGCCTTGCCTTGCATTCGCACCACACATATTTGTTTTACAATAAACCCTGAACATGCTTAGAACCCTTGCACGTTACAGAACATGTTCTCCGTTCAGAGGTTCGCAAGTAACTATCTTACATCAATACTTTCACGAGTTTATCTCGAGCATTATAAGAAATAAGTCTATCGTGTAATATAAGTGCAAAAGCTTGCGTTTGTGGAGGGAAAATTACGTCAGCGGTAATTTCTATTCGCGAATCAATAACGTTAGAGCTTAATGTATCGTTTTGTTTTGACGCGTCAAATACGAATAACGGTGCTTTTTTCGAAGTAGTCAGTAGGTGCTAAAGTTGGAGACGGCTCTCGTCCATAATAAGCAGCTTGAAACGCTCCGTAAATTTTGTAAACAATCAAAAATTCACCGTTGGTAAAATTTACATTGAAATCAGAGTATGGGTAACATTCGCTGTTGAGGTACAGTTTAATGTTTTTTATGTTACAGTGATCGAAAAGCGATCTGTCTCTAGTTACATTATTTTGGCGATTAGATTGGAAACCGATTATTACAAACCTCGGTTTCTCTGCGGGGAAACTTGATTTTACGTTCCAAACTATCGTACGTGCACTAGGCAAGGTAGGATAGCATTCTAAACTCCAGGAGCGGAACGCAACAGTCACGTCTTTACCTTTTTCAACATGTTTCAGTAAACGTACACGTTCTCGCGTGAGGCACTAACCATTCTACAGTCTTTAGTTCTAACATGACGGGTTCTTCCACGTCGCCTGCGCGATACATTGCATTTGCTGTAGTATTTGTCAACAGTAGAACGAGTTCCTGTTTAGCATTAAGGATCACGCGGATATAGTCCTCGGCGAAGCCGAGCAACATTTTCAGTGGAATAACTGCCTCGTACAATCCTCCAGGGTTTATGTTCAACTTTAAATCTTCTTTATCAGCCCAACCAGCTGCTTTGTAATCTTGTATTTCGTACTTACCGACAGAAATGTAATTTTTTATTGTCGAAGTTATACCAACATCTCTAGATTGGCCAATCTCCACACCGTTCAATTCATAGGCTATACGATCAAACAACTGCAAAAGTCCGTTTCGCACGATGCTCGTGTGTACGGCGTTAGTTCCATCAGCTTTTTTAAACGTCCCTCGCAGTCTTATGTGCGACTTGCAAGGCAATGTGTATATGTCTTGATTCTGTATACAAATCCTTATTTCCGATGGAAAAACATTAGGACCTGCTCTAAACGGTTCATATATATGCATCTCTGTCTTTGTGATTGCGTCATCAAAAGTTATACGACTATCTATATTAAGAACTCTGTCCATGTTTGATCACAGTATATCCTAACCTCTCTAAAACTTGTACGTTGGAACGTGTTAACTGTATAGGCTTCCGACGAGCACTGATAAGTTTACGCGAGCGCTCACGATGTTTTATACTGTGCTGTAACACGCGTCTGTGCGGCGTTGCGTTATTAAGAAAATAAATCCCCATTATGTAGCACACTGAACATATTATAATACGTTAGTGTTGCTTTTTATAGTTTTTTTTTACTTTACTTTCTTCAAGTGAAGCCGTACTGTTATTTCCTCGCCGCGGAAATTTACCAACCTGTTCGCTTGGTCTACTATACGTAAGACGATTTCATCCACGTGGTTAACTATTACAGGCACGTAAATAAGTGTGCGAGGATGTTCAATTATCTTGAAACCTGGAGGAACAGAACACGTAAACTCGTGTATAGTGTTTGTTGGTTTGTCATTTAAATAGGAACCTCCCACGATATTCAGATTAACTCTACAAATGTTTACTGGAAATATATTTACAGGATCTTGCGATTCGTGAAAATGGTTTGCACGGTAAATTGCTGGTTTAAAACCTAGCATTCGGCAAAATGTGTTGCGAGCTCCAAAGTCTATTAATACGTTACTTAACATCCAACACTTAAGCGTGTTTTCATTTCCTTGTAGAGAAAACATTGTGCCTTTAGGTAATGCAATCCTTAAATATTCTTCAATATCAGAAACTTCGTAGGAGCCCGTAGGAATTACTATTTCATGTTGCTCGCCGCCTGTCTGATATACAAATCTGTTGTTCCCAACATCAATGTTTGGTATTGAATTATAACTAACGAGACTAACCAAACATACTTGCCATTCACCGGACAAATCGAGAGGCGGAAAATACGTAGCTTTCAATTCCGACGATTTACCTGTCAACAATAAAGTTAACGACATTATTACTGGTCTCTGTTTCCCAGCTACGCGTTGCTTTTATATATTTGCGAGAAATTTAAGACACAAGTGTCCGCAGTTCCACGTGTTTGGTAACTGTTCGTTCAAGTAATTATATGTTACTTTACTTCCCCACAAGTAAGCACGCGTCTCTTTTGGCGGGCGCAAATCACCGAAACTGTCATAGTAATGCGCGTTGTTGTGTATTTTGCTAAAACACGTCCAGTGCGTACCGTCACCTTTACGTTCGTCCAAATTAACTATTATGTTTTCACGTGCGTGTGGTTTTCGAGGAAGAGCGTTCCTCATGTACACACCTCGAAAATATGGTATACGCAATTTTTAGCACAGTAACGCAAATCTCTATCGATTAGCGTGCGTTGCGGTAAACTGTTTAGTATTTGCGTTTGCGTCTTTTTAAACAGCTCCCTTGAGTGTATAGTCTTAAATAGAGACCTCGCCTGTTTTTTGCATTAGCGGCTAAAGTTTCCATCTTGGCATTGTGATGCATAAGTTCCGCTAAATGTTTTTCATTAGCGTTTTTAGACGTAATGGTTTTTGCGATAGTACTCGCCCCACCAGCTAATGCCCCAAGTGCTGCTAATGCTGGAAATAATAACGGAATGATACCACCTTTCTTACGCTTTGCTATGCCACGTTTTTTTTAATATTTCCGGCACCGATTTTTACTTTAGTCTTCATAATTTTAGATACGAGCCAAGAGGCTGTTTTTTCACCAATTTTTGTCAGCGGCGATTTTGCTATTTCTTCTGCTCTGGTTACCAACTCTCGATCTGCTGTGTGACGTTCGCCGAGATCGCTGGAGTGGAAGTACTTAATATCGTGCTGCTTACAAGCTTTGTCTTACCTGTTTATAGGCTTATCTCCGCGCTCTAATCTCGTGGCAAGCTGTGTGCCAGGTCCACAATATTTATAAGATGGGATATGAGCTTCGAAAGGCAGGTTGTTTATAAGCTTGTTCAGTAAACAGCGACCTTTCTTTTTTACCTTCTATCCACGATGCATAGTTATACACTGTGGTGTAGTGTATATATAGCAACGCTTATATACTATTTAACTCAGTAGCAATGAAGGTAATTAAGCAAGAACACGAACTGCCAGTAGTTATTTCAAATGACGAAAAAGAACACAACACTGTAGGAATACATGGTCCATTGTTACCGCATAATGTTTTAGCGGGTATATGTGGACCAAGTTCCTCGGGGAAATCTTGCTTAATGTTGAGTTTACATGAAAAACCGAATTAATTAAAGTTTGAAAATGAGCATGTGTTTTCCAAAACTTTGCATCAAGACAAATACAAGTGTTTGGAGAAAATTATAAACTCTATTGAGGGAATGAAATATTTTTCATACAGCGACAAGGAACAAGTTGTGTCGCTCAAAGATGTCTTAGCTAATTCTGTATTCGTGTTTGATGACGTGTGGGCTGAACCACAAAGCATGATTCAAAAGTATTTCAGTTTTGGACGTCACTGGGGCGTTAATTGTTTTTACTTGTCACAAAGTTACGCTAGAATGCCCAAGCATTGCTTGAGAGATAATTTTAACGTTGTAGTATTGTTTAAGATGGACAACAGGAACATACAGCATGCATACGCGGATCATGTTACGACAGATATGTCATTTAACAAGTTTAATGAAATATGTGCGTTCTGTTAGCGTGATAAATTTGGATTTTTAACTATTGTTAAGGACTTTCCTATAAATAATGGTAGGTATAGGTGTGGTTTCGATCATTTCATCGTTCCTGACGAAGAATGAGTTTCTCAATTTCAAAGTTTGGTCACAGCACCCTTAAGAAAAAGCATGACCACGAATGCATCACGCACGATGTCAGTGGTGCGTGTACTTTGAGTGGCCATGTGTTACGCGATGTCGGAAATCCATTACAGGGTAGTGACATAGTCAATAAAAGTTATGTTACGATCGTAAACATTGTCACGATGGATGTTGTACGTACGACAGTGGGTGAATTAGAAAAAATGTTTACTTATACAATAGAGAATATAACACTTGATTTGAAACAAGGTCTGGAGGTGGGTTCTGATGTTCTGAAAGAGACTGCAGGTATAGGTGAGAATATGAAAGTGTTAGCAGACTTGATTGAAAACACGATTACAAACATAACGTCTGAAATACAAAACATTTCAGAGAGTATTGTACAAGAAATGAACCAATCCCTGGATGTTAAATTACAAATGTTGTATACAAGTTTCAAAAACGAGCTAATAGCTAGCTTACTAGACGTAGCTACGAACAATAATGTAGAAAAACAGACGGAAGATGTCAGAAAGAAATTATTTGCGTATTTAAATGGGAAACTAAGCGTGTCGGATATTAAAATAGAGAGTGTTCAATAAAAACTTATTGATGTGGAAAAGAAACTTGAAAAAGACTGCACTGACAGGATGACACATGGTTAGTTTCGCGGGCCGGAAGTGCGAGGGTGATGCGTAGGACCACGTGTCGAGGAGGAATGGGAGAGGGTGGGCTGCTTCCAAGATGGTTGACATCTGCGGGGGCGAAACGTCGTCAAAGCTTGTAATATATGAGGGTTGACAGTTGTGGTCTCTGAAGTTGGAGGGTGGGTTGTTTGTAGGAGGGTGCGTGGACACCTTGTGGTCGCGGAGGTGTGTGCAAGATCGACACGCACAGAGCGGTGAGCAGGAGTGGTGTGTACAGCTGTGCGCGCATAGTTGATGAGATGCGAGCAAGACTGGCACGAACACAAAGCTCTCGTCGCAATTCTATATAAGTATGTAAGGTTTACGTTTCCGCTTCACAAAAATGTCGTCACTTGTGGAAGAATTACGTGATGTAATAGCAAGTGTAAAAGCAAAGTATTTACTTGTTAAGAAAGCACGTCTTGGTCAGGACATAGTTGCCGAACAGATATTTAAGCCTGTAATGTCCCGCCTCGATAATTTGAAACAGACATCTCCAGTGTCTGAAGCTGTACCCGTGAAACAAGAAATCGCATCAGCTGAACTCAGTCGCACTGCGAAAGAATATCTCAAATTGAAAAGCCGCGCAGCTGACTTGGATACTGAGTACGGCGTGTATAGGCGTAGAAATAAACTTTGTCTAGGGAAAGATGAAATTGTGTTTTTGCCTGGAGACAAATTGAAAGTAGGTGACACCACAACTGATGCTAGTCCTGGCTTATACGAATTATTATTCAAAAAATATCCTAATGGGTACTCTGACGCTGATTTGGAGTTGTATAAATATTTGATTGATTTAACTAACGCCCAGTATGTCGACAACGACGCTGTTACTGGTGAATATGAAAACACGCAACATCTAAAGTTCCCTTTGATTAGCCGACGTTGCAGTATTGTACAGGGTACTGGACTAAGCAAACGTGATAGAGACGCAAATTATGTTTATTGGAACAATCCGAATGAGCTTGTAGCACGTTTACGCTTATTACTAGCATCTAAGCAAGCTAGAAATAATATCCACAAGTCTGAAATTATTTCTGTTTTGGAAGAATTACAGGAAGACAGATATATATCGACATGAGTATCGAAGCCATGGCTTGCGAATTGCATGGTCCACGTAGATTTAATTTCCCTAGGAGGAAAATAATAACACACGGTTTAAACGATTTATTTCAAATAGATCTGGCAGATTTCAGTCAGTTTGCCAGAGTGAATAAAGGATATTAATATATTCTAATGGTTATAGATGTGTACTCCAAATTTCTATGTACATTCCTCCTTAAGAATAAATGCGGCAAGACTGTTACTAATGCAATGGAAAAACTGTTAAAACACCGTTCACCCATTAACATAATGTCGGATTATGGGACCGAATTCAAAAACTCGCACTTTAAGACGTTAATGTTGAAATACGGTATAAATCATTATTTTTCAAATACAGATAAAAAGTGTGCAATTGTAGAAAGAGTTATACGCACAGTTAAAGAAATATTGTATAGGGAATTCACTATACATGGCTCACATAATTGGATTAAAAAATTGCCACAAATCACAGAGATGTATAATTCTAAATTTCGTCGAACGATAAAAATGGCACCGAAAAATGTTGTTGATAATTCGTTTTTAAACACTGTGTACAAGAACCTTAGGACAGTGGATACTAAACATGCTAGGTTTAAAATTGGTGATTACGTGCGTATATCGAGCGCGAAACGTGCATTTGATAAAGGTTTTCAAGTGAACTTTAGTTACGAAATATTTAAAATTATTGCTGTGAATGAAACGAACCCCCGAACATATATTCTACAAGATTATACAGGCTCTCCTATAAAAGGTGGATTTTATGATTGGGAAATGAAACTGGTCAAGAATCCAAATTTGTATCTTGTACATAAAATACTCAAGCGTATTGGAGAACGTGTATTGGTTCAATGGCGCGGTTTACCAAAAAGCTCGGCGACTTGGGAATATAAACACAACATATTGCCTTTAATTTACAAAATGTAGAGCCTTCTACAAGTGTGAGATCTGTGTGGCAGGAAGTAGCTTCCATCACAGGATGTGTGACCCATGTCTTGTTATTTTTGCTGTTAGCGGAAATTAATGGTTGTCGTCATTAGTTTACATCTGGTCTTCAGAAAACATAATTAGTGTGCGAGCCTTGTCGCGTTCTATTTCCCCGGAAGTGTGTGTGTGTACCGCCATGTTCGCCGACCCCTTAGCCGACATACGAGACCTAGCAGAAGGCAAGAAAACTATAAGCTATAGACAGAAGATGTGAATTTTGCAATGATGTAAATGGCTGTATAAATATTTTTTTTAAATATATAGTGTTTATATCTTTAAATTGTTTTACTTGTGAGTACAACCTGTATCGTTTTACCTTCAAATTGTGTGTGTGTGTGTTTTAATGTATTTACTGAATACTTTTTAATAACTGTATTTAGTAATATATGCTTTATTGGTCAATGTTAACACTGTTGTTATGCAACCTGTCACACACTTGTGTATGACTTGTAGTCAGTCTGCGATGATGTCAGGCGTATGTATATCACTCAGATTTTTTTTTACTCATTATATTACACTGTGAATTTTTCTACATACTTTTTATGTAATTTTGAAATGAAAGAATACATTTTATTTTATATATTTCACATTCAAAATTACAAAATGTTGCAGTCTTTGAGAAGAGAATACTCACTTATTACATACTTTGCAACCTCACTTGGTATGTACACAAGATTATAATACCTTACCAACTACTTGTTTTTACAGAAGGATACTTTGAAAATATTAAATATGTTACACTGTACTATTAGAGATTTTTTTATAATGTCTTTTTCAAGACAGGTAACACTATGGTTTAAACTATATTTGAACACAAAATTATTTACAGTTCTAATATTACGTAATTGAAGTTCTAAACTATATTTGAAAACCATTATAAATACATAATAATTGAAAACTTGCACCTGTCTTTGTGAAATACAAGCTTCTCTCTCTTATATTCACATGTTTGAAAATATTTATGTACATCAACAAACAAACATTTTATCTACACCGAACTCTCTCAAGGATTCAGCCTTACACTGAGTACAAAGATAGCGCTTATAACACGTATGTAGTTCAGTTTCGTACATGTCAACAAGTTTGTGAAACCCAATGTATGGGAAATGACGTTTCATGTTTACAATTTTAATATTAGGTGAACAAATACTACGCAAGATTTTCTCTTGCCCTCTACCTAGAACATAGACAGAAATATCATCATACAGTATAGAACTCACTATTTTCCCTATATCGTCGTCGCTAATAATACCACTAGACCATTTAAAGCCGTGTGTTTCATACATTTGCAACCTAAATTTCTTCTGTGTTTCTGGATCAAGAACAGGCCAGTCATAAGGAGGGAGAAAGCTAAATACCGACGTGCTATAGTCAGTGTCCAAAATACTTATGGCGATTTCTTAAATAATGAAGGGTTTTGGGAAGTTGTTAAAACCTTGAATACACGCAAACATTTTTTTTTAAGTTATAGAGTTTAACACATTACAGAAGCAATTTTTTTTTCAATCACTGGTTATAACATGGTACTCACACAGACAACACGCAAACTCTTGCCTCGCAGGGTGTGATACATGCGGTGTTGTTGGGTAGAAGTGTTGTATGGATGTCACAAGTGCAGGATTCAAACCAGCTGTAGACGACCTGTTGAAACTTGCGCAGCACAAAGTTTGTTCTGTCGTTGATCTGGGTAGGTTCTATATCTGTTTCTTCATCTCCAACATACAACTCGTCGGCTGTTGCTGGAAGCTCGAGTGGTGTAAGGTGTGCTACTGGACAACGGCTAGATGAGCAGTTTGTGATTCTTCTGTGGAAGAGGAAGATATCGTCAATATCCCAATACCCGTACAAGTGAAGTTCACCGTTGCATGTTTGAAACTGCGTGTCACCAACATGCGGTTTGTAGAGCACACGGCTATAGCCAATGTCTATGTAGTCGTAACTGTCAATCTTATCCGGTGTAAATTTAATTAGACTTAAACTTGAAAATTCCGATGTTTTTACCACAGACATAACCGCACAGCTGTTCTCGCAACGAAGGCACACAGTATACTGAGGAGAGTTGACACTTACTTGCTAGTCGCCATCTTGTGATGATGGTGTTGATGGGGATGAGACAAAGAATGCTGGCACTTACTTGTCGGCTGGTGGTTGGTATGTAGGCATGTGGAGTTGTCTGTATTCAACAACCTCTTCTGGCGTGGATGGTAGAGGTGTGGTTGGCAACATGGCTGCCACCACACAATTCTCCCCACAGCAATCAATACTGTCTTGCGATCGCTCATACATACACAGGTTGTGTGCCATTAACCAATGACCAGTGTCATCGCATGACTCGGTGTATGTACAAAGGCCCATATGGTCATCTTCTTCCTCTGGCAGCGTGTACATCACCGAGGCATAACCGCGGGTGACACCTGTGTATGTTGATGCAGGGTGAAACGGCAGCGACATCTTGCGAACTGAATACTTAAAGTAAGGTAACCCCACCTTATATACTGCTGGTTGGAGTAGTGTGGGGAGTAACAGTTTATACTGGTGTTTCCTCCAGCCACCCTCAGTCGTGCTTCGGGAGTCGAGAGGTGAGGACATCTCTAGAGGTAAGCCTGCAGGGGGGGGAGAGAGGAGTAGGTAAGAGCGGTAGGCTAAATCTTGTGTGGTATCAAGTATATGCTTCAGGGGTAGAGGGGTGGACTATGCTTTAAGGGTATGTCACAAGGATAGGGAGGGGCTAGACTGGAGGGGGTATGTCATAAGGACAGGCAGGAGGGGAGTATACTACAAGGTAATAGGCAGGGGTTCAATGATGGAGGGGGCAGTACAAGGACATGCTATATGGATAGAGGGGGGAGGTAGGGAGGGGTAGGAGAGGCTACAGGGGAGTATGTTATAAGGGTATGCTTAAAGGATAGGAGAGGCTACAGGTGTTGTGCTTTAAGGTATAGGGAGGGGGTAGGAGAGGCTACAGGGGTATGTCATAAGGATATGCTATAAGGATGGAAGAGGCTACAGGGGGCAGGATATTCAGGGGTATGCTATAATGGTATGCCATAAGGACAGGAGAGGCTACAGGGGGCAGGATATTCAGGGGTATGCTATAAGGGTATGCCATAAGGACAGGAGAGGCTACAGGGGGTATTCCTTTAATGGTATGCTGTAAGGGTTTGTCATAAGGACAGGAGAAGCTACAGGGTAGGGAGGAGGTATACACTTCCCCTTCATGGCGCTTAGGCATAACTTGTACCAAAAGGACCCATTCCCCTCATTTCCCCTAACTTCCCATAACTTCCCCTCCCCTCCCCACCAGGGGCAGGGCTTAAGCTCTCGGCCAATCACAGGCCTCATGGCACTTAGGTGCTATTCGTACCAAAAGACCCCAACAACCAATCCCGGCCAAGACCACGCCCCCCTGATGACCCTCTAGGCCAATCAGAGCTCTTGCTGCAGGCGGGGAAGGGGTTGGCCATGTTAAGCTTATGGCGGTTAGGCCGGTTTTGCTCCCAGTTGGGCTAGGATGCCCACCTGGTCCCTACTTTCTTAACTTATACTGGTTACTCGTAACACATGTTTATATTTATACAATGTGAACTAATCTGTTAGTTAATCTAAGCTACATGGTAATCAACTGTGCTACTGTCCTTAGCTCGGTGAACAGACGTAGGTACATTTGTAACAGTCATCAGCATCACTTGGCACTGGAAGGTACTTCAAGAGTTCTTCATTGAAAATTTTCTTGAAGGTACAATATCTTCGAGAGATTCGAACGAACTGTACTAACTATGACCCTTTTTAAAAACTGAACAAATTTTCTCTTTCTAAACATAAATTATGCAAATTAAGATCTATATGGTTTATGGGAACCATTTACGTAAGTCATTAATTCTGCTCTTTTATTTCGAGTGGAAGTTGGTTCTTACACCGTATTTGTGCAACAGTTTTGTAGTATTTCACTGTCCAGTCATTCTCGCATACCAACATTCATTAATATTCTTTGAACATTCTGTGGGAGCTACTATACCTTACTTAACAAGCAAATATTATTCTACATGCCCAAATACTGATCCAGAGGGAAGCAATTGTAGCGTCTTATGGGAAAGTAATGTACTATTTCCCTCTACCTTATTGCTTAGTCCACATAACTTCACTGAGTAGCAAGAACTTTCATATATATATCACGCTTACGTGAATTGCGTTGATTTATGTTTCTTTGCAGCCTCTACCTACAACTACACTTAATACGTTGTTAAGTTTCAGTTTTAGAACCTGCAAATATGTAAACATTATGTTAATTAGCATAAAATAACGACTGGATAACACTCTTAACATAAAACTAAGAAATCAATATCTTAATGATCACATTTAGACAGACGACGTCTACAAAACTTTTAGATTGATATACACGCTATTTTGATTACATAATTGTATTTTACTGATATTACTGCCGGGTAGGCTTACACAAAATAAAAACAAAACTCTTCTAATGTATCATTCCATGTATCACTAACCAAACTGTCGAATGTACGTCTGTTGTAGCATGGTAACTTTGAAGCATGGCTAAATAGTGGGCCATTTGAATTCGTAGATAAATAGAAAGCTGGGAATAGTAGTAACCATCAGTGATGACCTGAGGTCAACATTGTGTTATTCATCAAGATGAATCCCCGCTCAAATTTTGCAGTTAAACGTGGCTATATACCATCTGGGATGTCTTCAACGTTTGAGTAGGTCAGCCAAGTACAACTCTTTTATTGCAAATAATTAATTTTGAGTAAAGCATGTGCAAACTCTTTTCACTTAATTTTTAAGCATAATGTATGCGTCCTTTCTTGAATCTTGTATTGCTATGTCTGGAAACTAATGGTCATTTTCAGAGTTTTCATTAATCAATATATATCTTGGATCTCACTATATTTGCAATACCCTCTGAAAAAAAATTGCTTACGATTACAGACAACTATGTTGTGTTTCAGCGAAGCACACCATTCTTTACAGCAATCAAGGCCATCATAGTGTGTTCTCCTGGTTCAACGTTTACACTCTCAGTCACCTGTACGGTCTTTCGATAGGTGAACAGGCCTTGTGAGTGTTACCTGTTGTGACTTTATTTCATTCAACAGTAGGACAAGTTCTAGCAAGATATCGTAAGACATCGTACATCAGTCATAAATATAGTAGAAATTCTGAACTTGCATTTTTTCTTGTCCTCCAGCGAATTAGAGAAATTAAGATGAGCGACTTCCAATGTCCGCACAGCCATCATCGCAGTCCTCTTCATACTTGCTGCCTACAACATTCCAAGAACTCTTCCGACTTGCAGGAACTTCACACCAAGATCACGACATGCTTCTTCCAATACACGAAATATTTACGATACTGACTGTGCAAATGAACAGTGTGTCCTTGAAATGTCTATACCCCGGCTAGAAGGAACTGCTTTGGACATAACAATTTTAACCTGTAGTTTCGACAGATCTATCAAAACATTTATATTTCTGTTTCAACCTTGTTGCAACCCCCGAATGTTTCCCAAATATTACATGACGCCATCAGTCGTAACAGCAATACATTCATCTCTATGATGCGTTTTATTGAGGTCATTAATTTTTGAGTTAAACAACTTTCCGTCGATATCCTTAGCATCCTGAAAATATAAATTAATCGAGTCCAGAAACACATTATTAGAGATTTCTCCTCATTAACATACTCTGATTTTCACGACAAGCGTTGACATTTGTTAAATCGTTCTCAAATCCAGTTAACTTCGATCCTCTTGCAATTATTGGTTGAACCCACTGGTACTTCATCTCCTTAGATATGTGGTTTATGTTGCTTGTTACAGAGTAGCGAGAATGATGAAAGAAACAAGTGTTTACCCCCATTTAGCTGCTCTGAATTTGTAAGTTCTTCGTGACAAAAAAATTGGTTGATTCTTCTTTGCAAGATAAGCTGTCCTCTTTAGCAACTTACATAAGTTCCGAAGTGCTGCCTTCGATGCTTTTGAACGCGATTCAGGATGTATTCTGATTACAGTTTTGTGTTCTTTTGATTGATTATTTTTTCAAAGGTTCAGTTACAAACTACCGTACACTTCAACTCTGTTGTGGTTCCGCTCTACTGGAATGCAAATTCTATCCTTTCAGCACACACCTAACCTGTTAACAGAAGCGTAAATACTACACCCAAGTCTGTCATGCAAACTTGCTGCCAAACATACTTTACACTACATTGAAAGGCACTGAGTTACATTCCAAACAGCAGGTCAGTGCTTCGTCACATATGTTTCCTCGTCACACTGTTTACTTGTATCGTTGCAAACATTTCCCACACTAATTAATCCCTCTTCTTCAGAGAAATTAGGAGCCGCGGTGGCCGAGGGGTTAGACCTCTCGCCTCCCATCATAGCGATCCGGGTTCGATTCTCGGCGGGGTCGGTCCCCGGATTTTCGCACGTGGGAATCGCGCTGGACGATGCCACTGGTCGGCGGGTTTTCTCGGGGATCTTCCATTTCCCCTACCCAATTAATTCCGGCGTCGCTTCATACTCACGTCGTGTCCCCCCCCCCCTCCGCCAAGCGAAGTTAAGCGTTGACCAAAACCACTTCACTCACTCTTCAGAGAACTTACTGTTTTCACTATCACTTCAATTTTTTTAGAACCCGAACTAACGTTTTTCAACCATTTATTCATCTTTAGTGTTTTTGGACAGAGCGTTGTTTGTCCATTCACAAGTAAATTAAACACATAATTAAAATATAATAGCTATTTCTGGGAACCTACAAAATAGTTTGTTATTAAGTTCACCAGAAAGTGTACATTATGTTAAACAACAAACGAGCATCAGTGCACAAGCTGTGTATGTGTAATACTATTAGACCAAAACAACATAATATTCCACGAGATAAACTAACTCGTCTGCTCACAAGGCGTGAAAAGCTTACACAGTAAAAACTTTTTTGAACTTTTACAAGACAGATTCTTGGAAACCCAGTAGCCAAAGAAATTCCTTGTAAAACAACAATAGTACTATGTGTATGTTTCTAACATTACGTTTAATAGACTTGTATTTGTACTCGCAATAAGGTAATAATAACATTTTAAATACTTATATTACTTTCGTCATGGCACTGAACACATTCATTAACTAACTTTTACTAGTATTTATTAAAATTAACTAAAACAAAATTAACTTATTGAACGCATTGTGATTCGTAACTGCGTCCTTGCCTTTTAGACATCTCGCAACATACACTTAGACCACATTGACTTACATACAATGCTCTATTTTTTAATTTATACATATTCTGTGTACAGTTTAGTGAAATTAAGTTTCAATTCTGAAGCACGAAATTAATATGGAGTTATCTTCATCCCAAAAAATGCATCCCAGAGGATAATATTTGTGTATAACTGACGAACCTATGATTTTGGTAGGCTACATATTTTCCTAAGTTTTTTTTACAAAAAAATCATTGTAACTGTAATACTTTTAGAAGATTTTTTTTTTGTAAATTCACAAACATTTGTAAAACTACACAGAAATCGTTTGTGGGATCCATCACATATATGCTCTGTTAGCAAGCAGCATAGACTTCACGCAGATAACTTGAGTCGACTGATCGTTAAACAGTTAATATAAGTCTCAGTCCTCTATACAGGTTCTCTCTACACAGTCCCTCTTGCTCTGAAAATAATTATTCCTTTATCCCTAGCCCTTAAAACCCCTCTTCAACTTTACACTGAGGTCGGTAGCATTTGAAGTTATTGTAAAAGTGTTCAATCTCCGTGAACAATTTTGAGGCCTGCCTTTATTTATTTGAGCTATTGTGGCATTACTGCTGATCAAAATTCGTAAAAATTTTCATATTTTTTAAACAATCGCTCTTCGGATAATATGTTTTAAACATTATATTTATAAATGTATGATAATGACTTCTTATTCTATAGTGAATTTAAGGCTGTATGTAGTTGAATTGAAAGAGCATTGCAGGGATAAAGCAACCACACTTCTACCTATACATCATTTTAAACATTTTCATCACAATTTCATCATTAGTACTGCACATTTTGGAACTTCGTGCAGATTTTAAGTAGTTCATCAGTAAAAATTAACCCTATAACTAACTTTTTACTCAGAAATCTGCTGAATCGCCTCTTAGTTCAATAATTAAATGCAAAGTGTGTTTACATTTTGAACGGGAAGCATTTCGAGTATACGAAATATCAATCAGCTTTTTTAAAATATATCTACTGTACTGATGTATGTGATAAGATTTGGAATGTAGCCAGTAATAGTGCATGGTAATTTAAATATGTCTTAGCAATGTAGATACAAGTTCCGACTATATGACGCCCATGTAGCACATGTGCAGGACGACTTCCGAAGTATACGAATCTAGTAGAGGTTTAGTCTCGCAGGAAGTATCGTAAAACCGTTGATAAAAGTAGGGAGACAAACAAGCGTTTGCGAAAACAGTTCTATGTAACGACAGTTTTTATACGGTATATATTGCGTGAGAGAAGCATGACAGACAGTGAAGCAGTCAAGAACTTTGAACGTGCCGTATCTCAAGTCTGGATGACGTGTTCAGGGGTGATCAAGGAAACTGTGTCGCAGCTGTCAAAAACTTTATTTTAGATACATTACTGTCAACTGACATCATCAAACAAAAAGCATAAATTGTAACAGAATTAGTAACTCAGAAGTTATCGATGCTTTAAAGAAATCTAAGATGTTTGAAGCATTAAGCACACAAATAAGCAACACCACAAATATAAACCGCACGAGAAGATGTTAATTGCCTTGATGGTAGTAGAAAAAGTACGACGAACTGGAGCAATACCAGAAAAGGGCAGACATAAGAATATTCGGCGTAGAAGAGAATTCAGAAGAAAAGTCAACGAAACAGCTCTGTAAATAACAAAATGAACTGGGGCAGAGGTTAACAGTATAAGACACTGAAAGGAGTCACAGAGTAGGCCCTAAAAGCAACAACGTACCCATGCCGATTATTGTACAATTTGTTAGTCACAGAGGCGACATGTTTCATAAGAAAAGTAGTCTCAGGAGTACGGCCATTACGAAACGAGAAGGCCTTACAGCTGAAAGTCTTCAGCTACTACAAGAGGCTTTCTGCATACTCGCCGTGAGAAAGGTGTGGACTAGAGTAGGCAACATCATGATCCACAGTGGCGACACCAATAAGCGTGTAACCTGCATCAACTTCCCAACGTCCAGAAGTGAAGTCGGCGAGCGCATCAGGAGTCACCGTGAGCATAACACTGACAAACTTCTGTTTTTTTCGCTTTTTTAAACATTTTATTCCGGAAATGTGTTAGATTCTTAAGAACGTTCAAAATATAACTGATACGCTTCAGTAATATGTTACAAGCCATTATATTGAAAATAGTATTTAACATTTGGAGTTACTGTAGTAGAATTGCAAGTGTAATAAAATAAAATAAATTTAAAACGTTTACACATATGTTATATATAAAAATCTTTGTGTGTATGTATTGTTGCGAGCCATGTTCCTGGAGGCCAGTGGTCGGCGGCTGTTTCGTAACACCTTGAGGGCTGGCCGATGACTCAAAGCCCGGGTGGCTCATAGTGGGAAAACCGCCGAAACTACGTCATAGATACCTGTCCCAACTGCGTCTTAACCCTTCGAGGGCGGCCGACGTGACTACGAGCACATCCGAAACATGATGAAATATCTATTTT
>PNEQ01108278.1:0-22864 GCA_003012365.1 Medauroidea extradentata
AAGGAGGGGAAATGTACTGCACCTGACATGAGTTCATGGCACACGGTCAGTGGAGACATACTACTCGACCACAACTAGTCCTCCCGTGAGGGGAAGAAGCGTGGCGCTAGTAGTAGGTTGACACGTCACAAGGAGGGGAAATGTACTGCGCCTGACATGAGTTCATGGCACATGGTCAGTGGAGACATACTACTCGACCACAACTAGTCCTCCCATGAGGGGAAGAAGCGTGGTGCTAGTAGTAGGTAGACACGTCACAAGGAGGGGAAATGTACTGCGCCTGACATGAGTTCATGGCACACGGTCAGTGGAGACGTAGCAACAAAAACAGAGAAACACAGATAATGTGTCGACTTAATGATAAGCAGGATAGGCGTGCGAATGAGGCTTGAATATTGGTTGTATGGTATTTCCTTATCGCTCAGACTTTCCTTCCCACTACCGCAGTCTAACTTCCCGACAGATATATTAGTATTCAGTATACGAAGATAACATACACTTTTTTTCGCGACTTTCCCAGTAACTCGTGCTGTATCAGACAAACAATAACGCCGGCTGTCTGTGTCACAGTATTATGGCCGGTACTGTGGCGCGCCACACCAGTTGCGCGCGGTGGTCAAGGACAACACACCGGTAGTTCTGATTTTTCCCGCGGGAGTAGTTGTCGTGTTCGAGTAGTAGTTTTGTTTGTTCGGCATTACTAGTATTTTCCTTTTGTGTGGTCAATTTTGTACACTGCTGCTTGAGCACATATTTCAGTTTATTGGTTAAAGTGCTGGATAAAATTACGTAAGTCCCTAGTGGAGGCCCGACTGGGCGCCGACCCGGCCTTGCGCCGTGATCGTTTTTGGCAGCTAGGGCGGGGCGTCATAGAAATCTTAAATTTTCATCAAAATATAATACACAATTTAAGTACTGTCTACAAGAAATCGGAAGCAATTACCGTTGCTCTAGCAAATTCCTTTCGTTACTTATGTAGGCGGGGCTGCGGTGGCCGAGAGGTCACACCTCTCGCCTCCCACTAAGGCGATCCGGGTTCGATTCCCTGCATGTGGGAATCGTGCCAGACGATGCCACTGGTCGGCGGGTTTTCTCGGGGATCTCCCGCTTCCCCCGCCCTTTCATTCCGGCGTTGCTCCATACTCACCTCATGTCTCCCCTCACCTGCGTTAAAGGCCTCGATGTTTTATGCTGACCAAAATATCTCTGTCCCAGCATTGTAACTTTCCCAGTATACGTGTTAACATACAAACTGTCGAGGACTGACACATTTTATAAGCGAGCTGACAAAATTATTTATATTAAAAAATATTATTGTTCTATTAGACAACAAAGAATTGTAGAGATAGAATTATTTGATGTCTAATGTAACAATAATTTTGAAAAAAATAAAAAATAAAAGGAAAAAACTGACAGAATTCCTTTCGAACTGCTTTTTTTTTTCTATTTTTGTGTGTGATTTTTTTTTTAAATCGTTTTCGTACTTTTTCATTCAACACAGGTTTGGTCATCAAAACATGAACAATGGCGTATGTCCACAAACCAATAAATTCTAATTGTAAACACCCATTGCTTCAAACATTTAAAAATTTCGGATCTCTTATACAAAATTCTTTTTTTTTTTTTTTAATTTATGGGCGTAATGATAATATTAATTAATTTGTTGTGCACAGAGAGATTTCTTTGAAAGCAATTCCGATTTGTCAAGGGATTTATGAATATATGTATATAATTATCCTACTATATGCTGTTTCAGTATATTTACTTTTAAAAAATAATTAATTTTGTTTTAAACTTATAAATAACCACAGTACATAAAATGAAATGATTCGAAACCAAGAGTCTTCTTACTTAAATCTCTGTCATTGTTTCTGGCGTAAGAAATTTACTCATGTAACTTCTGACGCGAGAATATAGTGGAATATTGCAGAGAGTTTATAGTGATGTGCCGTTTCGTTTATATTCCAACAGACAAGTCTAGAAATAGAAATAAAGGATTAAAAATTGCGTTAGATCCAGTAAGTACGCAGATTTTAATTCCTATATATTCTATAAAATTCGTAACGTACACATGAAATTGAAACAAATTTAAAAAATGTTTCTTCGTGACATTATGAAGTAAATTTTATGATAATTTGTCATGTGTATGCCTAATCTTATACATGTAATGTTTAACTTAGTATTTAAGTGTAAATGCTAGTTGGAAATTTTTTATTTACAAATTACCATCAAAATCAAAGAAATGAAAAGTTTACCAAAATATTGGCTCATCAAATAATTGCTGGTAATATGTTGGCAATAACTTAAGCGATGGTTTTTTTCCATTAACGTCAGATTCGTTCTACATCTCCGATACGGGATTTCTAAATAAAGTTCTGCCGCCACTTCATTAGTAATCCAAATTTAGGTTAGGAAAGGGTGAATTACATGAGAACAATATCTAACGAGACTTTGAAAGGGTGCAGCAGGATAATAGGGACCAAAGGCGGCCAGCTAAAGATGGCCCTCAACACATAAATCTTTCGCTATATCGCGGAACAAAGACTACAGCGGAGTTAAACTTTCCGCGCAGGTAGTCGCTCAGCAATTTATATTAAACTTCCTGGGAGCAACGACGGAATTCCCTGTTCCCCTCCCCATCCCCCGTATTCTGCCAGCGCCCCTTCACCATCCTTTTCCACCTCGTACGCTCCCGATTCTCGGGCAAATTCTCCTCAACTTTATGCCCCTCAAGTACCTTGGCGTCTTATAGTCACATTGTGTTCCCGCGACTGAAGTTTTCCCCCCAAGCAGGTTTTCAAGAGGTTTTAGAGGGTTCGCGAGAGGTAGGGCGGGGGTAGGCAGGGTGGTGCGAAGGGAACTTACGACGCCTTCGTCCTTGCAAACTGCTTCAAGTTCTCAACCGCTAGTGGCAGGCTAGCGTCCGTCCATGCGTACCTTGTGCCGGCTCTTTCGAGAGGATCACCTACCTGCAAGAAAGAGAATATATTTAATTCCTGGCCCCTTTATGCAATATACGAGGGTTGTTATTATATTAATCTCTGATGGGCAGTAAGAAACGGGAGTGAATTGTAAAATATAGGCACTGTCATAAGATACGAACGTTTTAAGCTACGCTTCTACAATGGCTAGAGAACTCACCTATACCCAAGGAGATCCGGGTTCGATTCCGTGCGGGGCCGGTCCCCGGATTTTTTTTTTTTCGTATATTTGGGAATAGTTTCGGACGATGCCACTGTTCGGAGGGTTTTCTCGGGCATCTCCAGTTTCCCCCGCCCTTTCATTCCGATGGTGCTCCATACTCATATCATGCCACCTCCTCACCAGCGCTAAGGTCTTGGATGTTGAGTTTCTACTTTTTTTAATGATATTAATTTTTTTTACGCCCAAATGAGAAAATATATCGAAAATCTGTCCGGCAGTTTTGTTTATAACGTCTTCTCCATATTATGTTATAAACGAAATTCTGGCTAACTTATTTTTTTTTTTTTGACTAAACCGTACACTTTCATCCTCTAAGAAAATTAACTATAACGGCAAAAACCATTTCAAACAAAACTGGTGGACAGATTTTTGATATCTGCTCTCATTTAAGTTTTGAAAAATAATTATCGCAAATACAGTAGAAACTAAAATGCTGACCAAAACCACTTTAATATAATCACCACGCAGACTGAGAGACGTGTGCCTGTGGACCATATTTCCAGTATCCTCTGTGAAGAAAGTTTCCGCCACTGAACGTAGCTGAGGAAAGTGCGTATACGGGTATACAGAAGTGCTGTGTGTCGATTTGCATACTATCGCTCCCTGGGTATCCCATGAAGAAACTAAACTGCAATCACAACATTTGATGCACCTATCATACGTACCACGCCCAGAATGTTTAAACGAACGAGGTTCAGTAGGCAGAGGGTACTGGGAAGCTGGTGCACGATGTTACGAGAGTAACATAGCCAGGAACCCAGCCGAGAGCGTGGCAAGCAGAGTGAGGATGTTTTAACAACATCTCTGGCCCCGACTATACAGGCTTCCGAAAAGGCTGCGCAAGGGAGAGCCGCAGCGAAAGTGTGACGAGGTGCTGGGCGTCGACGCAGGGCGTCGCCGACATCGAGCCAGAGGGTCGTCAATCAAGTCGAGGGGCAGCCAGCTCCGGTGACCAGGAGGGCACAGCCAGGGCAGCGGTCCGTCCCCGGAGTCAAAGCGCGAACCATCCGCGAGAGATGTGAGTTCCCAGTTGAGTTTGCTTTGGGCTTATTGAGTAGATTGTGCCGATACAGGCAAAACAGATACCAAGGTGTAGTATTCAGGAATTAAATGAGATTTGTTAAATATTGGCTTCAATAGTTCTTCTATGCCTCAGTTTATCTCTCACTATTATCCGCTTTAATAGTGTAATTAAATGTTTGATACATCCTTGAACTATTCGTATATAGTTTGCAACACTTCATCCTAGAGTACATCAGGTAAAGTTTGCAACAACCTGTACGACAAACGTCTAAATTTGCTTGGTGATTATTTTAAAAAATAGCTTAAATATGTACATATATTTTGACAGTACAAGCATCTTACAATTATTTCAGTTTTTCATAGTCCATCGGAGGCTGAAAAAAGACTCGTCCATGTCAAAGTTATACGTGATGTTTTTAATATGTATTTCTGAATACTTGCGGCGTAACAAGAGTGGCTCCCTTTCAAACACTGTATCCAGCTGTGCAACCTGAAAAACCTAATTTTAAATACTACTAGAGATTGGGATTTGTCGCAAAAATCTCTCATTCCAATTTACCCTTGAAAAGGCTCTAAAATTCTTGCAACATAGTGGATGATTACTGTTCTACACGACATAGTCAGAGATAATGGTATATCGCGAAAATTTTTCGTGTCAACATACCCTTGAAAACACTGTAGATTTTCGCGCCATGTCTGATTAGGTGTTATACGTCTGACACAACGTAGCTTTCTGCAGACCAATAATAGGTAACAAATATTACAACAGCGGTATTCTTATTGGCTCACTCAAATAGGGCAACAGCTATACGTACAAGCGAAAGCCTTTAATCTGTTGATAAGCTGAACGTGCATTGAAATCCAGCAAATAGCCAAGTTTTTCCGCAATAAACCATCATCTCTAGACATAATCGTCTATAGACCAATCTCAAGCGTAAAATATTACGCTAGCAGAGTTCTCATTGGCTCTGTCAAATAGGGTAACAGTTTCACGGTACAGACGATAGCCAGTAGCATAAAAAAAAGCTTCCGACATGAAAAATGTACGTTGAAAACTAGCAAACAATCAAGTTTTCGCACAATGAAACACCATCTCTAAATTGCACTGTTGAGCTATGAATTGTCTGATATTTAAATTACTGTATAATCATCCATATCAGTAAAATCATGAATAAATAAATATCCATAAGTTTCAAACCAGGGAGCCGATTAAATTTCACTGTTTATGGGTGCAACACATAATTTTCACCTGCGTTGCGTCTGGCTGCGCTGCATTGGAATTAAATATTCACATACATACAATAGAAGACCCGTTTTACTTACCCTGCACTTGCGTTGCTCTGCGTCGATGCATATAGCATAAAGTGACATTTAATCGGGGCCCTGGACAACAAAGATATTGCTACGACGGGACAGTTTAAAAAAACTCATGCAACGTTTTTTATTTATACCATATTTATAAATACAAGGACTCAGTTAACTGTTTTAAATATTAAAATTAAGTTCTAGGAATATATTTTGTAGGCTAGTGTCACAAAAAATTAATCTTATACTTTCGTATGCAATCTAAGATTTACCTCTGACAATTTTTGAACTTACAACGGCAGTATGCATACTGTAGAGTCTGCTTCAGTGCTTCATAGGTAGCAATTCTTTTCCTAACTTAAGGATGCCGCCTTTCAAGTGCTTCAAGTGCGTTGCAGTGTGTTCGTAAATATGGGTTTTCTTACGAAACCTTTCCACAACAGCCAAAACACACATTTAAGAACGACGGAATGCAATTTTTAAGACACCGCGCTTATCAAAATAAAAGTTTCTGAACCCTCCGACTGAGCTAAGTACGGCCGTTTCAGACTACCGTAATTAAAATTTGCCGACCTGATGTATGTGAAGCGCAGACAGAAACGAGCACTGAATTTTGCTACAGACTTTCCACCAAAAAATTGTATATTCACCTCTTAAACTCCCATAGTAATAATGTTTGTGTGGGAATCTTGCAGGTTAGTTCAGCGCTTAGCTCCTCGTGGGCGCTTCAAGATCGCTCTAATAGCTGTCAATACTGAGCATCTAACTAGTAGATAGGTGGCACCCTTAAGGCATTATGAATAGAGACACGTATTTCTCGTTATATACTTTACCACAAGTTTGACTCAGTAGTGCATATTTGCAGGTTGTATGATTGGACAACAGCAGACGCGGTACGCTCATAAGACGACCGACGGTGGGCCATTTGCTGGAGTGGTGGAGTTCTGTGTTGTCGTGACGTAGTTACGACCGGCTTCCAATTACAGTGAATGTATAAATGTTCTCTACTGTCAGTGGCCGCCGTGGCCGAAGGGTCAGACCTCTCGCCTCCCATATAGGTGATCCTGGTTCGATCCGTGATTTTTCGCACGTGGGAAACGTGGCGGACGTTGCCGTTGGCCAACGAGTTTTCTCGAGGTAGTCCCGTTTTTCCCGCCTCTCTCATTCCGTTAGTGCTTACACTCCTCTCACCCTCTCCTCGCCATTATTCGGGTTGGCGGGCGACAACCTTAGCTAGCCAAGCAGCCGGCCCAACTTTCAACCCGGCCTTCTCTTGTACACAGTGTGACCCTGCCCGAAGGCGGGAACCCGTAGTGGATTTTCTATACTGTGAACTCACCTGGGAAAGCCAGCCTGGTATTCAAACACACCACAATACTCCAAGATCCCCTGTTACAATATACACGAACGACTGTGAAGTTACTTTCACAGTACGTTTTTTTTTCTCTGTGTGCTCCCGTTTCCACCATCCTTTGCGTTCCGTCGCTTCTCCATTGCGGGGTTTGGTAGACACGTATATACCCACAGGTCAGACTACACTCAAATATAGGAAGTAATTCCCTGCATCACGCAGTTTCCCCATATACACTACATATTATTGTCATTAATAATATTATCATCGTTACTTCTGTTGTTGTTGCGAAGAACTACAATATGACTTCTTAATGTCTGCTTAAACGAAAAGGAATGCACTCTCGTTTAAGCAAATATTTATATAAGCTATTGTCTTGACGCGATCATAATTTGGCATAGAGATTAATACGAACAAAGTTTCCCTTTGACTATGATACGGTCGTGCTTCAGTGACAAATAATTTTTAACCTTTGACGACAGGAACATTCACAAATATGTTGGCGTCTTGTATAAAATGGTTTCTGCCGTGGTAGCTAATTTTTTCAAGACAAGAAACGTTACGGTTTCTACTTAATATGAACTAACAAAAATCTCGTTGGTTAAATAATTAGCTGAATCCATAGCATCGGGTGGGGGGAAGGGGGAATTGCCTAAATGGTGAAAACAATTTTGAACAAAACTGCCGAACAGATTTTTCATAAACGCTCGCGTTTAGGCTTAAAAATAAATATCGTGAAGTGGCCTTAAGTCAAATAGTTTTTAGGTAAACTCTGTTGCAAAAATCTACAGGACGTAAAGTACTTTTAAAAAAATACATTCTCTCAAATGTCTTGCTCTTTGATAAAACAAGTAATAAGAAAATGAATAAAGTAAGTGAAGTATTACAATATCCTGAAAGCTCCCACCAGAAACAATGCATGTAGTCTAAAACAGATTTCGCACGCTTAGTCGATTTCTTAGAACAGAGTTCAAGAGGAGTAGGTTGTTTCAGGGCTATCATAAATTTTCAGGGGGAAATATGAGCTCCGATTTAAGATAAACATTCCTGTCGTTTTTAAGAAATACGCCATAATGTGTAGTTGCGAAAATAGAGCCCGAAGAGATAAAAAATAATAGCTTTCCTCATTTTCGTGTTTGTGATAACAAAGGACATAATGAAATATTCATGAGGTTACTTCCATGTGAGTGCGTTGCCCCACCGAGAGTTCAGCTGTGCCGGATTTATTCCAGCATTAGTCATGTTGGGCGAAGAAGGCGCACGAGGAGGCAGGGCCAGCGCAGCGGAAAGAATTATTGGTTTGCTTGAGTTACGGTCATTTTGAAATATTTATGCCTCCCCATTCGTTCCCGGATGATCCGTTATCTGTCGCGTCACTAAGCTTGGCGCGGTATAAACCGACCCCGACATTAGCACGCAAGTGGAATACTGCTGCGAGAGGCGAAACATGCTTTTCCTGCTTAGGCTTTGACGTCGTGAGTGATAATGCACACCGAGTGAATTCTTTCCCCCTCCCCCTTTTTATTTCTTCCTCCACCAAACTCTTTCCCAGTCAGTCCCGAACTCGGTAGTGTTATTATCAGGAATAGCTTTACCTAGTGAATGATGTGGGAGTTACACGAAGCCACCTTTTTGTGTGTCACATCATGGCGACTCGCTGTTCACTAACTGTTTTACGTAACAAGTTTGTTACTAAGCCCTTGTTTCAAGTAAATAAGTAGTTATTCCATGTTATTAGTTTGATAGCTTATAAGCGTTTCGTGATAAAATGATCACTCAAAAAAGGCTTGGTAAATTTATATTTTCAACCAATTCGTATCTTTCCGCGTGTAATGTCTAGAGACTAGGAATGCCTAACCCCTCTGGTCACATCACTTGGGGAGTACACGTGTAACATAAATTGTACAGCCGGTAGGAATTCATATGGTTTCATATAAAAAGCGTATTAAGTATATGAAATGCGAGTATGTTGATTTTGTTTCACTATTGTCGTATTTAAATAGGAAAATACATGGAACTACATTGGATAACTTCGCTGCCAACCAGAGCAGGAGTAAGGCAACTATAGTTAATGTTGTGATATATGCAGTAACGGCAGGTGAAATTTTTCAAAGGTTACATTTTTAATGTTCACTTTATCCCGAAGACATATACCGGCATTAGCATGTGAAATTATCTTCTTATCTAAAGGTGGATAAAACTAATGTCAGGAACCTCAAAAAGACTCGGTGCGATAATGTGACAACTAAGAAAACAGCTGCAACAACGTCACAACAAGCCATATCTCGACCATTCTTACCGCCATAGTAATTAGTCTAAGACTACCTTAAGGGCATCCGCGTGGCAAAAACTCTTAATTTTGTACTTGCCCGATATAGTGATTGCTTTATATAAATAACTTGTGACTACATTTTCCACCTGTAAAATTTTTTTTAACTCCCATAGTTTTCTTATAGTTATATGAAAAAGTCAAATTCCGTAATATCCGGGAACATGGTGATAGCAAAATACAAGTGTCTTACTCGAATGAAACAATTAACACTGAAATGAGATATTATGGACAATGTGCTAGAATACTTTAAAACACACTGTGAGATTACTTTATACTTTTTAAAGGAATCTGAAAATGGTAACAATTTACTTCATTTATGTGAATTTAAAAAAACACACACACTAAAGAACTGTTGTGTGTTTTTAGATATGTTTGCATATTTCCCATAATATCTCATTTCTGTGTAAATTATTTCATTCTAGTAAGGCGCTTTGGTTTTGTCATCACCATGTTCCCGTAAATTGCGAATTCCGACTTTGACATGCTGCTGTGGAATAACTTTGAGAATTAAATAAATTTCACAAATGGCAAATTTATTTTAAATCAACGTCTGTAAAACGAACACAATGTCGTTAAAATATAAAATTATACATTTTTGCCACGTGAACATCCTTAATTCATTTTTACAAATGGAAACTGACTTTACGATAGCTTTCAATACACGGCTTCTTATGGGGTATAGTACACAATGGTGTACCCAAACGTAAATCCAAGCAACCTTGACTTTAAGTTTCCGATAAATTGAAAACCTAATGCCAAAGTCAAAATGGCAGTTTGCAAAAAATCAGCTGATTATGTACGATATAACGAAAAAAGGTTTGTATATAGTATCGTTTCATTATTCAGTACTAGGATTTCGTGACAAATGTAACAGGTGAGCTTTAAATGCATTCGGAAAACCTTGTAAATAGCATTTGAGAAGTATTTGCTAATTGTTTGTAAGTGACGTTGATAGATAGCGTTGCTGTTTTTTAGCATAATATTATCATAAATGAAAATATTTAAATAACTGGGCTTATTTTTGGAATATCTACACGATATGCTTTCATTGCAAAAATATAAGGACAGTAGTCCCTCGCGGTTTTGCTCACGAGTTTTCGTAACTGATAATATTTACTTTAACTGAAAAACCTATTTGTACACAAGATTGATACTTCAGTCATCAAGTATTAGAATGTCCAAGCGGCTAGTTGACCTAATTCTGCAGCAGGATAAGCAGCTACAGCTGTCCACGCGAAAAGCAGTCTTAAGATTGTCCCTGCCAGTAACAGCGACTTCGCCTGCGCCTTGTTTAAAGCTCTGCAAATTTTACGTTGTGGGGTAATTACAGACACCTAGGTAAGAGGTTAATCAAATGAAAAACTTCTGATTCATCCTGTACACAACCATTGGTGATGGTGCATATTTTCGAAGTATTCACTTGAAGTTTAATGCCATTAGAAAGTTTCGGTGGGAAAAGGTTTCGCGAAATCGTATTTGGTGCCCCAACATTGAGATTAGTGAGATGATATATGTGAGCTGATGTTGCCGAGAAACCTAAATGGAAAGTGAACTGCATAATCAAATTTTACCATGTTTAAACAGCTACATGTAAATTTCACTAATTTGATCTGCCTTGTAGTTTTTGTGTGTTGAGATTGAACGTTCGCATGCAGCATTTAACGGAATTCGAGACCAAAACTTCCCGGAATGTAGACCAGAACATCGAAATAATTCATGAAAAGAAAATTTAATTTAAAAAATAAAATAGTAATGAACTGGATCCATAGAGGTTGTACAACACCACATATCGATAGGCTACTGAAGAGTGAAACTACTGTATAAGTTATTTCTCGCTGCTTGAACTTGCTTACGTAAGCATCGCTCTGACGCAAACAACACCTCAATATCACTACTGGTTAAATAGGTATCATGGTTGATGGAAAACAAATTTTGTGCTTTTTCGCTCTTTTGGGTGTATAATTTAGAAATATTTTAAATTCGCATCTTAGACATTTGTGTAGGTATCCAATTGAAGTGCAAATCACGACGCTAGCCTGTTAAGTCGAATCAAAATCGATTATTCATTAAAAAAACACATATGACCACTGCACAGTACTGAGAGTCCGAATTTCGAATAATCTTAAAACCATTTTTCGATCATTTCTGTAATCATCATCCTTAAGCAAAAATTTACTTCATAATTCGACGGGTTCGATAGATGTCGAGGATTTATCTAAATCACATTCAAGGTCTTTTCACCTCCTTAGAGAGTGAATTTCGAAAAACCCTTTAATTGTATTTTGGAATACATTATTGTTGTCTCGTGGACGTGAAAAACACGACAATAGCCCGCTGAACTCAAGATATATCGAAGATTAATTGAAAACTCATTTTACCACTTTTCGCCCCTTTTCGCCACCTAAGATGGGTAATTACAAAAATTCATTAAATTTCTTTTCAGCTATTTAAGTAAGTTTAAATCTTAAACAAAAATCACGTCGCTATATAAAAATTAGTGGGATATATATATATATATATATATATATATATATATATATATATATATATATATATATATATATATATATATTATTTTTTGTGAACCGAGAACAAATTTTACTCCTTATTTATCCTTTTTGGGGCCGAATTCAAAAAATGTATTTTAATGGTATTTAGGGTATTTTAAAAAGCATCCATATCAAGCAAAGAGCACTTCGATATCTAGATTGGTTCCATAGATATGGAGGGATAATCTAAAACACATTTTACGTATTTTCACCCCATTAATTAAATAATTTCGAAACGTCTTGGAGTCTTATCATATACATACGTATACATAACAAATTGAAGTAAAAATCATGACGATAGTCAATTTCAAACCAGTGTAATAGACGATTCTTAAAAAACACATATTGCCCCTTTTTACTGCTTGGGGGTCGAATTTCAAAAAATCCTAAAACTTCTTTTTGGGCATTTACGTAAGCAACCTTTTGAAGTGAATATCAACTCTTTATCACGAAGGATTTGATAGATATCGATAGTTAATCGAAAACACAATTAAGGTCTTTTCACCCCCTGAAATGTTAAATTTCGAAAAATCTTTTAATTGGCCAAAACGCATTTTCATGTTTGTCCTATTATAGGCCATCGGGTTCGAGGTCTATCCACGTCCTTTCGGAAACACATTTCATCCCTTTTCACACTCTTAGAGGTTGAACGTCGAAAAATCCCTTCTTATTACTCGCCTACGACCTGACGGGAAACCACACAAAAAATTTCACGATTCTAGATCCAGCGGTTTGGGCTGCAGTTTGATATGCCAGTCAGTCAGTGTTCTCTTTTATATATTTACATTGAAAAAACACATTCTCAACCGTTTTCAACTGTCCTTACTTTAACTTTACGTTTATATTGTATATTGACAAAAATACTCAAAGTAATGAAAACGTAAAGTCAAATGTTAAAGTATTTAATTGTGTATAGACCAATAAAATAAAAGATATCGACTAACGTTTGAAAACTTGACTTCTTCGTTGACTGTTTGTTGACATTTCCGCTGGCGCGCTGCTTTACAGCGGTCGGGATTTAGCATGGTTAAGATGGGCATTACAGAAGTTCACTCGCTTGGAATCCATGTCGTGGTGACCTTCGGCTGCAGAAAATGTAAATTGAAATTAATACTAATTACGTCAAATGTAAACACAAAAAAAAAAATGTTTACAGAATTGTGAATTTTTGTAACATTTTGTCAGTGTTTGACCAAAAAATTTTCTAATTTTGTATGTTCACATGCATTTATCCAACCACTGCAGAGCAACGCGCCAGCGGCAAGGTCAGTAAGTAACTGTCAAAAAGGATAAAAAATGCGTTTGCTAATAGGCGAGTTTCTAGACCACTTCTGTGGCTGTGGTCTGCGATATTCACTAACAAAATGTTTAATCAGTTTTGCGAACGCGGTAACCATTTTGAAAAGTTAAGATTACAGCTTGTAAGTTATATATACCAGCATTGTAGTTTCGGATGACTTTTGTAAATATATCCAATCACAATTTCCCTTATATCTCAGACTGTACTTATTTATATACACAACATACGTACAGTAAGAGATGTTAGAGGTTTATCCAGTAGTTTTACAATTTTACAATTTAATTGATTTTGCCAAATGTCAGGGTTTTTACTCTCGTACATTCATATTTTAATAGTTCAATTTCATCCGTGCGATTATTTTAATTGATGACAGAACTCTCTACGATAAATAAATAAATAAAAATATAAACGTATACTCTTAAGAATATAATTTAAAGTCAAAACCATATGTTTACATTTGCTAAGAATACGCAAGTAACAAATAACAATAAATAAACGGTTTCATATTTATCAACGCTCAGTTATAATTTTAAAATAAAAAATTTAGCCTCTAATATTCTTGGTTTTGGATTGAAGTTCGCGGATAATAATAAAGAGTAATCTCTCAGCACACAAAATTATTTACCAAAAAGTAACCAAAAATTAGTAGTTACATATTCACGATAGTTTCGAAGCTATTTACATAAACAATTCGATGCGAAAAGAAATTAACTTAGACAGGTATAATAACTATAACAGCACTAAACTTCGAGGAAACCGAAGAATTACAAACTTAAAATTTAGGCGTTTACTGTAGTTACGTAAAATCCATCTGTATTTACAATGTTCTGGCTCTGTTCTAAATACATTGATTAACTATAAATATCTATTTGAACTACATGAAACGTAATGTTCCATAAGACAGGATACAATAATACTAGCATACAGTACGTTACGTGGCTGACGGATGAGCATATCGGTATTGATTCTATTGATACAACTATGAATCTTGTAATGTGTGTTATATTACAAACTATGGAAAATTCTATGTAAAGTTCATCAAAACATAATTCCCAGTATTGCGTGACTTTAAATAAATCCTAAAGATCGTTGTTTCCGAAATTGAAATTTACGATTCTCAGAATAAAAGAAAATAATTAGTGCAGTTGGAGGGTTTTTTATTTTTTTCAAATCGTGGCCGGAAAACCAAATTATATTGTCACCATTGTGCATAGGTGGTTTGGAATAAAATGAGAACCCAATAAAAACTCTGATTAATTTCTATTTTCCATCCGTTTGTATCTTTCCTCTGCATTTAAACATAAACATTGTAACGTGTTTTTAATTACTTAGACTTTGTACACTATTTACGCCTACATTACGTTGCTTCGAAAATGTTATCTACCGTATCTTACTCATTTAATACACCGGTGCTGAATAGATGCTAATAATCAATAGTATTCTGAGTTATAAATACCTGTTTTATAGCTCCTACATAATACAGGTTTCCGTGCATCGACTCTAATTTATACGGCACGCACTATTGTCGTTACGAATCTCGTAAATGGGTGCACATTATATTCGAATTTTTAACTCAAAGCCGCCACAAAAAAAAAAAAACACGCCATAATACACACGCAATTTAAGAATTCGAAATATGTTCAGTTCCCCTGCCATGAACGGCGACGACAAAAAAACAGTAAATAGATAACGTATTTTCTTAATATGTGATAGAGGAAAAAATATGGTTTCTCATTCCAGATAACCAGGCCGGCGATCGTAAAACATTACAATTAACAATTATCATTGACAAAACAGTCATTTCTAGTACTTTTCAGTGTGTTTATTAGAAACCTATATGTATTACACAACGGACAAACACCGTCTCTACTAACTTGGCTTCCAAGCGAAGCAGTGCAAACCTAACTCTGATGCCACCTGTCGGTGTAAATTTGAAATATGTATGTGTGCAAACAGCGGTTGATGTTCAGCGGCGTGGTTGTGTCACTTTGTGCTGGCGCTAATTAAGTCAAATTATACTGTCAGTAGGTACGTCGATAAGATCATAAATAAATAATTTAAAGTATATTAAATACAGAGCGATCGTGTTCTTTCAGTAATGTTGTATTTAAATAGGAAAATACATAAATAAATATTTTAAAGTATATTAAATACCGAGAGATCGATTTCATTTTATGTTCTTTCAATAATGTTGTATTTAAATAGGAAAATACATGGAACTAAGTGTGATTTTTCGCTACCAACCATGCAAATTTAACTATTGTAATGTTGAATTATATGCTGCAACCGCTAGTGACATTTTTCAAAGGTCATTGCGCACTTTATCCCGAATGACCTATATTACTATGCTAACCTGCATAAGGAAACGTTAGCGGGTTAGTGCATTAAATTTTCGTAAGGAAATACTTGTACTAACATTTATTTTGTTTTGTTATGAAACACTTTTCTAATTCTGAAATGTTCTTTTAGGTAATTGCCTAAATCGACGTATAGGTAAAATTAGATTGGTACTATGTTCAAAGCAATATTCACATATTTTAATTACGAGTACGTATAGCTGTACAATAAAAATGGAGATATCCTACTTGGCTTCATCGTTTTGTTTCAGATACGTGTAACGTAGAGCGTTTTGCTCTTTGAAATGGTTCTGTGGTCAATACGTACGTAAACTGGCGAATAAGTGTTCTCATACGAGTTGATGCAAGAAGTGGTTCAGCAAAGTTGTGTAACTACGCTATAGACTGCTTTGTAATTACAAACATTTTCATATGAACCAGTACACAAAGTTCATCTAACACAACAAATGACAGCTGAACAGTTTACGAAAAAAGTTTTTGTATATTTACAGATACAGCAAAAATTATGTATACTCCTAGGGATCAGTGGTGTGTATAAGCGGTTGTAAGGAGAAGAAAGTTCTTGTTCAATACTGTACATGGATACATCCTCGTTCACGCATTAGCTGACGTCACATCACGTTCATAATAGTTAAGGACTCCTGACATTCCCGAAAATTTGCACCACTTTGTTTCAATGACTTATGTGCACTCCTTTTGCTCTGATTCGTGGTAATTGGCAGCTTTTCTTTGTGTATAGGCATCGCTTATTTGACAGTGCTGATCAGTACATAACCGAGCGAGGTAGTGTAACGGTAACACGTTGGACTTGCATTCGGGAGGACTCGGGTTCGATCCTTATCTCCGGCCATCATAATTTCGGTTTTCCATGATTTTCCGAAATCGCTCGAAGCAAATGCTTGGGATGGTTCCTTACGGGTGTCCAAGTAAGATCAAATCTTAATTTTATATTGTAATGAAATTTTTTTAGTTTTGTAGACGATACTTGTGAGTACATTTTGCTTTTACGAAACAAATTTAGCTCTCATAGTTTTCTCATAACGGGATGTCAAAGTCAAAATTTGCTTGCTACACTGCCATGCAAATAGTTAAAACCAACTGACCTATTTAAACAAAGTAATTCACTGTGAACTTACATATCATGAGCTATGCAATAAAACATTTTAAAAATCCACAACGTAATGTTTGGAATTTTTAAAAAATCGCAAAATTACAGAAATAAACTGTAAATTCAGGAATTTTTTAAAAATACTAAAACAGTTCGCGGGATTTTTTCAAATGTTTTATTAAGCTCATAGTATGATATTTCACTGTGAATTATTTTACGTACGTAAGTAAATTGGTTTTCTCTGATTGCATGGCAGCAGAACATGCAAATTTTGTCTTTGACGCGCCGTTATGAGTAAACTATGCCAGTTAAATTTGTTTCGTAAGAGGAAACTGCACTCACAAATATCGTATAAAAAAACTAACACTATTTTATATAAATAAAAAACTATGACTTTATAACACTTGAACACCCTTAACAAAGGCCATGGCCGACTCCTCTCCCAGCTACTGTTGTTGTATCAAGTTGTGTGTCACCGTCTATATGACCTCGCTGTCGACGAGACGTAAAGCTCACTTACCTCACTGATAAGTGGAGACGGGAAGAATTCGCGGTTCACTGATCTGTAGGCTAGCCTCCAAGAGTATGTGTGTTCTCAGGCAGACATCAGCTGTTCATTAGCTGCTCGCTAACAGTGAAATGGGCCTACGTTTAGTTACATTGTTATTGTTGGCTCAGCGACCTCCACACTGAAATAACGGTTTTGTGGTGACTGCAAAACATTTTGTCAATATGGACCTCACCAATTTTTTTTTTTTTGTAGTGACTACTAAAATTTTTTGCTTTCCCCAATAATGTTTTGCAGTGACAACCAAAAAATTTTGTAACCAAAGCAAAAATATTTGGTGAGGTCCATATTGACAAAATGTTTTGCAGTCACCACAAACCGTTTTTTCAGTGCAGGAGTCATAATATAAGTAGAGACACTGGAAAATCGCGAAAATATTTAACATAGTCTCCAATAAACTGTAGTATCTCAATCGTGACACGTGTGAACAGTTTTCTGGCAAACCACGTACGTTCTGTGTTACAACTGTTCACTTCTAATTGGGTCTGTTGAAGAGGGACACGGTACTTCATATAAACGATAGCCAATATAGTGCAAAACCTTCGGTGTTATAACATAGTATGTTGGAGCCTAGCAAACAATCAACTTTTCCCGCGATTTACCAGTGTCTCTAAATATAAGTAAAAGGCCAATTGTCAAAGGGGCACGAACTTATTTTTGCTGAAAATCTATCGTGTGCGTGAAAGAAAACGCAGAATTTTTCAGTTCACTAGCGATAAGTACAACGTTAACTGCGAACCACACGTCTGTGATTATTGGCAACAACTCCAATATGTTGAGAGTTAAAAACATTTGAGGTACGTAAATTTCGCATTTACATTCCAGGCCAGGTTGAACGCCAATTATGTATACTTCATTGTAATGTCTGTGACTTGCTGGCGGCTGTTACGAAACACGTTTGACTACTGCAAGCCAGTAGAAAATAAAGAAATAATGCGAAGTGATATCGCTTGCTACCTGCTTGTACGGTTATAAGCCAATAGATAAGGCCCTGTAGTTTTCGCGAAAAGATATTTGCCCCACTTTGTTTCAGTGTCTTACGTGCACACCTGCAGTTCAACTTCATAGCTATTGACAGAGTGTTTTTTGTGCAGAGTCGTTATTCATTTGACTGTGCCAATCAGTACACGGATAACTGTCACACACCACGTCTGTGATTTGCGGGTTAAACCTCCAGACACTCGGTGTTACGGCATCCAATCACCGACCACAAAGCCGAGCTGCAGGTGCGCATGTAAGGCATTGAAACAAAGTGCTGCAAAATTATTTTCGCGAAAATGACAGGGCTCTACCAATAGATAATCGATTGTGGCCAGTGGATGTATAGGACTGACAAGTCTAGGCTGCTGCCAGATGAATCCGCGAAATTGAAGTACATCTCATAATTACTGACCATGAATCAGGTGTACGCGTACGACATTGAAACAAGTGATGCAACACTCTCGCAGCTAGAGCGTTAGTGGCAACATTACGTTCAAATTATCGCGGCTTCGCTGTGTCTACTAGAACGTTCACCAAGACCGTTGCAACTGTTCAGCTCACACTAATGTTATAGCCGAATTATTCCTAATCCTATAGCAAAGTATTTATGTTACTAAAACAATTAAAAATATACTGACTATCAGGTTACTTCAAAACTGAACAACCGTCTTACGGTCATACGCCATTGCGAACCATTGATCTCGTATTGCATAAATGTCTCACGATAAAAAAAAAGTAAATTATGAAAAAACTTTACTAGGTGTTTTCAGCAAAACATTTAGCTTATTGACAATTTCTGAAAGGAATAACGTACCGCAAGATCACACGAATAAAAACATAAATTAGAACAATAACAACACAAATTAATTCCGGAACGGAATATAGTCGTATCGAAAAAGGCGACAAAAAATAAGACAATAAAAAATTACATCAATGTAAGGTGTATGAAAAATTTATACAACGATGGCAACACAGATGTGGCCATTTTGTAACCATATGGCCACATCCTATGTTGTATATATTATTGTTCGTTGGTTTCGTCTTTCTTCACACAACTACTTAATTCCATTCCGGAATTAGTTGTTGTTAAACTTTGCATTTTTTGTTTCGTGTCGTCTTTTGTAATACGACTACTCTAGAATTGTGTGAATGTTTTGTTTACAAGAGTTAAATCTACATTTTTAATGTTGGGTTTTCCTGTAACATAACAATCGCGTTTGTAGAAAAAAATTGTTCAATTTGAACAACATTATTTATCAACTAGGCTTATCATTTAGCACTTGTATGCTTATTTTAGACAATATCTTATTTGTAGGGACTGGAAAATTTCGCGAATTAAATTACATATAGGTAGAGATGATGGTTTATCGCGGGAAAACTTGACTATTTGCTAGGCTTCAACGTGCGTTCAGATTATCAAAAGATTACTGGCTTTTCCTTGTACGTGAAGCTACTGCCCTATTTGACTGAGCCAATAAGAATGCCGCTATTTTAATATTTAATGCACGTTATTGGTCTGTAGACAGCTACGTTGTGTCAGGGTTTTCAAGGCTATGTTGACACAAAACATTTTCACGATATATCATCATTAGAGATGATGGTATATCGCGAAAATGTTTTGTGTCAAGATAGCCTTGAAAACACTGACACAACGTAGCTGTCTGCAGACCAATACCAGGCATCCAATATTACAATATCGGGATTCTTATTGGCTCAGTCAAATAGGGCAACAGCTCCACGTACAAGCTAAAGCCAGTCATCTTCTGGTAAGCTGGACGTGTATTGAAATCCATCAAACAGTCAACTTTTCCCGCGATAAACCATCATCTCTACATATAGGCTATAATCCATTGTACTATGCATACTCAGGCCCCGTCTATTCGTTCATTGTCTGTTGTTCAATTGAGTAGCAGCTAGTGGACAAACAGTCGGGGCTTGAGTATGTATACTACAATGGATTCTAGCCTACAGGTCATTGAATTCGTGAAATTTTCCCGTCTTTACATATTTATAAAATTCCAAACGAAATTAGAAGCAAAAACAAAACTCTACCCAAACGAAATTATAATCTATTTATTTGGATGTTGCAAGGAGGCATGAAAGACTTTTGATTTAACGCTATTAACAGCTTCAGAGCTTTCTCACGCGGATTCGAATAACAATATGTGTAACATATGATTCATTTCAATAGTAAAATTCTGAAGGCCTAATTTTACCCTGTTTATCACAATACTGTTGAGGGTCTACTGTCGACCTCATATTTTTCTGCTCCATACATATTAAAATTTTCAAATCACGCTGCAATTAATTCTGATTACTATAGTCGGATACGTATAAAAATACATCGAATCCACCTTTAATTAGTCAAAGAGCACAAATATTCTTACTGTATTTTTTTTTACGAAAATTACTGCCGACTTTACGATCACAATATTTCCTTGAGAGTGCGTAGTAGATAAACAAATGCTGAAAACTTAAACTGATATCTACGCTAGTTTCGAAGCCAATGTGGTTAAAATACTCAATTACAATCCTAGATAATGATATTTGCCAACTTTAAGAGTAAATATTGATCCAGAATTACTAATTCGTTACGCGTGATCTCTTGCGCAGCTGTTAAATGCACGAGGTTCCGGCGTCAAAGATTGTGCCTCAGAAGTTTGTAACACTGGAAACTATTTTGTTTAAAACGTTGGCTAAAACTATTGTATAGGATCGCTATTGTTCAATTTTCGCAAATTGGTTCCAAGAAACCTACAGTTATAGATTAATGCTTTTAACGTTGAATTATGTACCACGCTCTCTTAAAGTGTATGCAATTGTGGAAAACTGTTAAAATACATGCAGTTGTGAAAATATTTTAATTTGACCTTCATAAGTTGGCTAACTGCAACAAGTTTACTATTAAAGGAAAATTTTCTATATGACTTTTCTTTTCGCTCATGTCGACATTTAACATTGTTATTTGCTGCAAGAAAAGGGTCCGCAGTGGTCGAAAGGTTAGACTTCTCGCCTCCCAACTAGGCGATTCGTATTGTATCCCCGGCGGGTCGTGGCATGGGTGTTTCGCAGGAGGGAAACCCGGTGGGCGCTGCTATTGTTCTACGGGTTTTCTCAGGGAATTCCCGTTTCCCCCTTCTGTTTCATTTCGTCGTTTCTTCACAGTTATCTCACCTCATCCATTCTTCAGGCCGGCCGACGGCATGCGTGTCTTGTCAGTCTAGCAGCCGGCCCAGACTTCACCCTTGCCTTCTCCCACACACATTGTGACCCTGCCAGAAACCACGAAGTGGTTTTCATTTTCGTTTATTGCAAGTGAAGTATTCGACTCACTGACATCATGTAAATTGCTACAAAAATTTAAGAGCATATATACATTTATAAAATATCTAGGATACAACACATTGTATATATATATATATATATATATATATATATATATATATATATATATATATATATATGTGTGTGTGTGTGTGTGTGTGTGTGTGTGTGTGTGTGTGTGTGTGTGTGTGTGCTAATCATAGTATTTATTCAGCAGTCCATATGCGAACATATGACGAAATTTTCAACATAATGTTGGCCACACTGCTGTTCGCCATGTTTTCTTGGGTCAAAACAGCCGTTCAATTGGGCTTCACTTTGGAAGCGTTTCCGCCCCTCTATGTTAACTATATAGCTCGTTGACATTCTCCTTGCAGCGTTGCCACGTTGTGCATGTAAAATGTCGTACACCATTTTGCCACTTATATTTTCGTCTCTAATTTACCCCAGGTTTCGAGTGGTGTGCTTATTATGTAATTTTTCCTGGATATCCTGTAAACGGCAACGCCATTCAGTTTGTCCGATAAGTTATCTAGTTTTTTTTTAAGCATTTACGCTATACAAAGTATTTGTAGTTGTAGGAAGATTCACTTTAGAATAATTAAAAAATAAATAAATAAATAAAAACTTTCACCCAGCTACAGTATATGTGCACGCAAACGCACTCCACTCCACTTCTTGGCGAGGAATGATGTAATGTGACGCAGGTCCTGCCCTGACGTATTCCCAGGACATACAGGACTCGGCGACTCCCGAGAGACTCGTGTTAACCCGGGACCAGATGGATGGTTGGAGGTTCTCGCTGGATGGGCGTCGCTGCTCCCCGAGCCGGACCCCAGGTGCAGAGGGGTGGCCTGCTCTTTGCGACGTTGTCGAAGCCTTCCCCCTGTGCCATTTAAGGGGGAGCGTCGCGGCGCCCTCACCCTTGGGGCCACCTGCTACTTCAGCGTCTTCACCCCATCTCCCTCCACCACTTCAACCTACTCTCCCTGAACCGCGGTACTCCGCTGGATTATTGAACGACTGCCGGGGCCGCTATTCCGTCGGGCGCGTTTCGGCCCGAGTGGTTCCACGTAACACAGCCGACTCGATGGAGGTCGGACCTACGTTGCAGAATTTCAACACCAGACCCATTTCATAGCCTCACAGAGTGAGGACCACATTCACAGAGTAAAACCTCACCAATTTATTTTCCCTTTGTAGGTTTTACGTCCTGTAACTGGGAAAAAAATGTGCATTAGTTCGAATATAGTAGTTGGAAATGGTGCTTTCTGATACAGGACTAATTCAAGAAATTTTTTTTCGAAATGGCGAGTTTAAAGTTAGAATTAGATAGCTCAAAGTTGTTATGTTTGTAATATCTATATATATAAAAGGAAGTGCCCCACTCACTGACTGACTGACTCATTCATTCATTCATCATCAACGCCCAGCCCAAACCACTGGACCTAGAAACGTGAAC
>PNEQ01108278.1:22964-48389 GCA_003012365.1 Medauroidea extradentata
GGTGAAATGTATTTTTTGCAAATCTTTGATATTTCTCGAACCCGACGGGCTATCGTCGTCTTATTCACTTCGTTAGGTCGCAAATACAAATGTCTAGAAACAAATTTCAGGATTTTTCGAAATTTTTATATTAAGGAGGTGAAAAGCCGTTTAATTCGTTTACAGTAAATCCTCTCTTCCTCTTAAACCACCTGATATAACGAAGTGATTTTTTCTTTAAAATGAAGCTTACGCAAATACCTAAAAAGTAATTTAAGGTTTTTCAAAATTCGTTTTTGAAAGCCGCTAAAAAAATAAAACAGTTTTTTGATTAATCAGTCATATCACCTAAACCGTTAGAGATACCGAGGTGGCTTTTGTCTTATAATGTAACATAAGTAAATACCTAAAAAGTAATTTAACGATTTTTGGAAATTCGTCCTAGTAAGCCTATAAAAATAAAACGTGTTTAAGAATAATCTTTCGTAACACCTGAAATAGTTCAAAATTTGTTTCCTTTATAGCCTGTACACGCGAAATAACTCTCATGGCCTGTCTTGAATAATTTGTAGTTAAGTCTGTGGAGATGCGTGTTTTTTTTTTTTTTTTTTCCGCCAACCCACCATAAATAAAACCTCTTTGTACTGTAGCCCGTACATACGAAAGTATTATTACGGCCTGCCTTTAAGTATTCACTCGGGTACTGTACAAAGTTTGTGGTGTGAGAGGGGTGGGGTTACGGGTTCGTATCCTGTGCAAGTCTTTGCGATGGGACATGACATTACATCATACGAGCATATTGCGTGCGCTCTTTTCACTGAGCTAAGACAATTTATAGTTCACTGTTATTGAGTACGCTATCTGTTAAATGTCTTCATCACATATTTTATCCAGAGTTACTGTTTGTATTACATAATTTCATGCGGGCAAAGCCGCGGCCGGGTAGCTATTTTGTAGAGAAATAAAGATGAATTAAAAACAAAGGTGTTCTGCAATTAAAGTACCCTCAGCGTAGTGGACTGGATAAAGATGTTTGTATTTGTTGTTATAAAGATATACAGAGAATATAGTAACACCATCAATTAATACGTTATTAAAATTTAGTTACTCTTTTCTATAGTACACGCGGGCGAAGCCGCAAAGGGACAGCTAGTCTATGTATAAAATAGAACCCTGACTGCGTGACTGACTAACTGACTGACTGAAGGACTGACTGGCATATCAAACTGAAGCCCAAAACGCTGTACCTAGAAATGTGAAATTTTTTTGCGGGTTCCCTTTAGCTCATAGGCGAGCGCTAAGAAAGGATTTTTCGAAATTCCACCCCTAAGGTAATGACAAGGGGTTTTAATGTGTTTTAACAAGATTCGTCTACATTGCTCGAACCCGACGGCCTATAGTCATGAATTTTTCTTCAATGGGGGAATCATTAAAAAAGCATATAAGCCTATTTAAGGTTTTTTTCGTAATTCAACCATTAAGAGGGTGAAAGGATATGAAATATATATTCTATAATATTACCGATATCTCTCGAACCCTTCGCGATACAGAGTAGCTTTTTACCTAAAAATGATGCTGATGTGAATACCCAAATAGCAATTTTTAAATTTTTCGAAATTTGACTCCCATAGAGTAAGAAGAGAGGAAATGTGTTTTTTTTTTATTAATCGTCTGTACAGTTCAAACCCAAAGGATATCGTCGTGATTATAACTTTAATAAGATTCGTATACAAATATATAACACAGAATTTCAAGACGTTTCGAATGTATTTAATTAAGGGCGTTAAATGATATTAATTGTGTTTTCGATTATTCTTCCTTAACTATAGAACGAGTCGATATATCGTAGAGCTGTTTGCTTCAGATATACGTTTACGTAAGGACCGAAAATATATTTCAGGAAATTTTCCGAATTCGACTCCAAAGATGTAAGAAAAGGTAAAATAAATTTTCGATTTGAAATCGATATATATTTCGAGTTCACTGAAATTTTAGATATTGACATGAAATTTTCTTAAGGTTAATGCTTACTTTATTGAAATGTAGTTTACTGATTTTCCGCAATTTGACACTTAAAGAGGATAAATGTTATAAAACTGGATGAAGGGTGTTTTCAATTAATCTTCTACATATTTTAAAATAAACTCGCTATAGTTTCGGTTTCCACTTAAATGAGTCGCATTCAATAACATAAATTGTATGTAGTGATTTTTTTTCCGACATTCTTTGACTCCTAAGGGGGTGAAAACACATTGGATATGTTGTACATAAATCCACGATTGCTATCGAACTCGTCGAGGTATGGAGTAGTTTTTCGTTTTATGATGATGAATACGTAAATGCCTGTAAACAGATTCCAGTAATTTTCAAATTCAGAACTCTTAGGGCTGTGAGGGAATAAAAAAATTAAATGAATCCTCGATTACGCTTGTAATATTTGTTTTCATTTACCCCATGAAATCTACATAACCAGTTGAGATAGTGAGATATATTTTTTTGCTTCAGAATGTAGCTTATGTAAATACGAAAAAAAAATTATCTCAATTTTTATACTGAGAAAATAACTCAAATACCCGGGGGGTGAGAAGGCTAACGTAAACCTTCCAAAGCAAACGATCCGAAAAAGCTAATACAGCCATAGAGAAGTATTTTATATGGAAGTAAACATTCTGTGAATATATCTTTACGTGGTAACCAAACTCTATGGGCCCAGTGACGGAATATTTTATTTGTTTTTAATGAACTTTGGAAGGTACGTACTGAATCGAGAAAAATGAGTCATCGTACCACGTATACTACCTTATACCATCTGAATACTTTATCATATTCGACTTTTGTTCTGTGACTACAAATTAGGTCTGGAACAGTAATTCAGAGTGACAGGGATAGACATAGGACAGTTTTTAGCTATAGCCACTTAACCTACTGCAGAATGAGCTCAATATGTAGTTTGGTTATCCTAAAACTTAACAGCTGAGCTACTAATCTGGGGTACAAAGAGGTTCTTCAATTAAATAAATATACGGTTCTATACCAGTCAACAGATTGCAATGAAATTTCTGGAAAAAAAAAAGTGATTGGGACGAAGGCAAAAAGAAGTAGGAGGACAAAAAAAGGATACAAAAAAATGTTGTTAACAAATAAGTTTCTGTAAGTTATGCGTGCACAAGCGAAGGTTTCTGCCAATATATAAGGGGGAGCAGGGGGAAATGCGGAGTAGAGGGCCGGATCGGAACACCCAAAAACTTAGGAGAAAAACTAAAAAAAAAACTCGGTGAGTTGTGCATGCGTCCGCAAAGTTTTCTACCAAAAATAACAATTTGGTGGGATGGGGTCAAATGGGGTATAAGGGTAGAACGAGCTACCCAAAAAAATTTAATTTTATGAAAATAAATGTTGGTAAGTTGTGTGTGCGACCACGAAGATTTCTGCCAAGACAAATTATACTTTGGGGGAGTTGGGACGCAAAACGGGATACAGAGGCAGAACGGGGTACCCAAAAGAAATTGTGGGACAACTTTCCTTTTCACAATTTTTATAAAACCTACATTAATTACCCTTAATATAATTTTGCGCCATTTAGCACTTTTGAATTTTTTTTTGTTTCAGAAATATTATCACATGAAATAAAAAAAAAACCGTAAACGAAGTTGCGGGAACCAGCTAGTATAATAGAAAATTCTTGCAATTTTCACCACTTGTGCCTTCCTTCGCCCACAGCCCTCAGCACAACTTCAATTATCCCGGAATGTAAAGCGAAGGAAGTTTTGTAAAACTTTAAAACGAGGTCTTAACCACTTGTTAGGGTTTACATGAGATTATGTATTGGGCAGTGACTGAATGCTAGGGTCGAGGAAACGTGTGTACCTTAAACAAGCCCTGGAACCAAAGGCACCAGAATGTAATTTCTTATTGTTCTCTGTGTCCGTCATATTTGCTAAACATTTTGTTCATGTAACACTGTCCTTTACTAATATGATTTCTATTCATTCACCTTGAAGAAATACAAATTTATGTATAGGATTAATTTGAGTAAAACTGTACCTTTAATTTCGTTTCATGTTAACATGTATTTATGAATTGGTACTGTTTCGGAAATTCTCAGAATATCATGTATTCTTAAAAATAACTTTAGCCTTCTGAACAATTAATGCAGTGGCAAAGCTTGTGCAATTTGCAGACATTTGTGCGTCGGGAGCAGAAACATGTAGATGTTCTGTGAATGACATCAAAACGGCATATAGAGCCATAATTCTAAAATTAGTACTAAAATGTTTTGCACTCTATCCCGTGTGAACATTTTCCTTGTCATTATTCAACGTCATTGCTTTTTGGATACAGCTGAAATTCAACAAATGAAGAATAGTGTGTGTAGCACAAACAAGCAGCTGGTCTAAGGAAAATTTTATTTGATATTTACATTGTGTAAAAAAATCGTTGTGAATTTACAAGCAAAGTCTTGATTGCTAATTTTTCGTGCGTCCTAGATATATGACCCTCGAAAAGTTCGCTTAGCGTGTAATCTGCATGTGAGTTTTAAAGGCAATTTTTAATAGAAAGACGGCAATAAACAGAACTACACAAACCTAGTTATTTATTTTTATACAAGAACTATCCGAATATAGCTTTTTAACTAAGACATACAGTTCTTTACCGAAACTATAGAGCAAACAATAAGCTCTTCCCGAGCAGAATATTACACGAATTTTGTTTATGATGTAATTGGCCGTTAATTTTACTCCTCTTTCCTTAATTTTAGCCAACTGACAATATTCGTTGGTTGAATCATAAAGCTGGACAAATGTGCAGAATTTATTAAGAAAACTGTTATTTGCATAATTTGAGCAGACTGTTTTGTTGAACATGGACAGTTATAATAATCCATTATGTTAACTTGAGCATACATCTAAATTTTTAAATAAGAAAATTCCCCGTACTAACGTGACGCGGAGATGATGAAGACAAGAAAAAACTGGATTAAACAACGTGAATAAATGTCTATGTCTGGAAGAAAAATTTAAATTGTAAAAGGAATCGCATTTAGAGCGAAAGCCATAACTGACATCTGCCAGCAAGGGGTCGTCCAGGCTAAAAGCTTTCGGAAGACAAGACAAATAAGAGAAAGGAAGAAACTTCATTCTCGTGAGACAGATGTCATGAAGTTTCTCAAAACTGTAAGAGCAGAAAATCGAAATGACAGGGTCATAAACTGGACCATCTTGAATAACAAATCGGTATTTTCCATACAAAGAGAATTGCAGAGTCTGAGTTTCACAAAAATTATACAAAAAAAAAAGAGAGAGAGAGAAATATGACGAAATAATTCATTAGTAAGTAAAATACATGTTAATTTCAATTTTAAATTTTGGTCTGGTGTTACTCAGTCACCTAAAGAAAAGCCTGAGAGCTTTGTCGATAAAAAATCATATTACGTTCCGGATAGTTCGTTAATAGTACTGCCACATGATGACGGTCATATAATGCCATGGTTAGTTCTTACGACGACTTTACAAGCATATAGCTAACAAACTGAATTTAAATTAGAATTAAATTAAGAATTAAAATCATAAGTTAAATCAATGAAAAGACACAAAGTTAAGTAACAGTAAACAAGTGATTCGATAAAATTTAATAACAGGGATACATTATCATCTAAAACGTTAGCCAGTATCGCAGTTTAGTACAGAGATTGGAGAAACACACAGGTGGAGCATAACGTATGTTCTATGGCGAGAGGTGGTGAGGCCTTAAGACAAATGGGTGCAGAAGACCAGCCACCATTTTTGTACATGAAAAAGTGTTGTTAGTTACCATAGCTATGTGTATAACTTGGCTGTAGGTGGTCCACCCATAACCTCCTTTCTCAATAAATCTATACCACATGTCGTAGAAGAACAGGTCTGGACACTCGCCTATCTACCATGTATTTTGCTTGACTCCCTTGTTGTTTGGCTGTAGTTCGTCAAGTTACCGAGAATGTTGTACTTTTTGGCGCAGTAATCCGAGCGGTCGGACTCAAACTCCGCCCACTTTTTTTTCCATTGTTAACATTATAAAGTAATTGTTAACATTATAAAGTAAATAAAGATTTCTGGAGCCGTGATTTAAAATTGTGAGCGAAGGAAGGATTTCATAAATTAATAAAAAAACACGTTTTGATAAATTGTTTATCTTTGTAAGAATTGAAGTGGGCGGAGTTTGAGCTCTACCGCCCGGATTACAGCGCCAAAAATGTATAGCATTATTTGTAACTTGGTGAACTGCAGCCAAACAACAAGGGGGTCAAGTTTCCAGGCGCGTGTCCAGACCTGTTCTTCTACGACCGTCACCTATACCAGGGGCGTCATTTGGGTGTTCAGGGGGGGGGGGGCAAATGCTCCCCCCCCCCCACCGGATTTAGAATTTTAAGTGTATAACATATATATTTTTTGTATTTTGTTAATAAAATATGCTAACTTAAGCACATAAAACTGAAGTTTTATTATTAAAGTTTCTAATTTATACATGCTTAATTAATAAAAAGGTTGCAACAAGGTCACTGTCGCCAAAAAAAATCTTGCCATCCCCCCAAGAAAAGCCTGAAATGACGCCCCTGGCCTTTACGAACAGCTGATTGCATGCCGCCATATTGTTACGTGATAAAACAAAGTCAGCTTGACCTCAGTACATGCTGACAATCAAAGGGGTGGCCGTGCCAATGGAAATGTGTGGAACATACATGAATACGCATTTTTTGGATGACACAACATGGCGAACTCCTGTATATCAACTTGGCGTTAAGTGATACTTAGTACTCAAGTCCTGTTTCCCGCAAATAAGTAGTTAACCAATGTTGTTAGTTACATAGCGTATTTGCATATACATATGAGATGTTTAAATTATTTAAAGGAGAATAAACACAAATGTAAATAACCTCGAAAAGCGTCAGCGCCATATCGTGACACACAAAAAAGCGACTTCAAATACGTCACAAGACGTCGTATCCTGGCTATTCTTGCCTCCATCCTGCTAATGCTTCATCTGTAATTTTCTCTCATTTCTGGCCTAGTATTAGTGGCAGCTCCAAGGAGAAAATAATACTTCTATAAATTCACTTAGCGCGAATTTAGCGTTCCACCGTAAATGCGGTATTAAACTTGATGATAGTACCAGGGTATCTCGTGTCATCAAGAAGACCTTAAGCCAGGACCTCAAATATTAGCCTTTGGTATCACTCTAACGGAGTCTTTCATGACGATGAGTCCTGTGGGCTTGTCAGCGGATCTTCAGGTAGGACGTTGAACCATATATTTATTATAAATTTTGATTCACCAAATGAGGATCTGCTGGTCTTAGCCTCCATGATGCTGCAGGATCATTCACTAGTGGCTCCGGAACAAAGATATTGACAATACATTTACAGTTTTAATTGTGTTCATAATAATCACAGTTACTATAATTGTTATTTGTTATGATAAAATGCTACAATATTAGCCTATAAATTATACGTAAAATAGGTTTCAACACTGCATTCTGGAAGTATGGATTAAAACACAAAGGGCAAAGTGTTATGATATGGTATCACAAGTTTCCCATCTTGAGAAGTTCGTAGTAAACCAAAAAACCAAAAATGTTTATTAGAACCCGTGCCTGTATATGGTACCAATAAATGTGGTTGACTCATTGCCTTAAATAATTATTTGCGAATAGCGTAATACATATGTATTTGATCTGAACTAAATACGTTTTACGAGAACAAAACCTGAATCGCATCAACCCTGGATTTGTTGACCCAACAAATGACGTTGTTTATATGTCAATGTACTTACGTAAGACATAAAACACTTGGCTGACGCAAACGTATGACTGTACAGTAAATTTTGTTGTACCAAAAAAAACCTTGATGTTTTTGCGCACAGGAGTTCGTGATAATACCTCGAATGTTTATTTGACGATTTCAAGTGTGTAAATAGGTCTTTTTATAATCTAGCATTCAGATTTGATGTTATTTGCAACTGTGATGTGAGGTCGCATCACAAACTAGCCTAAATTTATTCCGGTATGTTTCATGTAATAACATGACAAGTCAATTTTAAAGTGTTGAAATATTTGTATATCGTCACTATTTTCCATAGTCGTGCATAATTCATTCGTAACTTTCTTTACCACATTAACAAACTGCATTGGCAAATCGCCTACGATATTTAAACGCTCAATTGTTAATTGGCCTTCCAAGCGTGCCTCTTATGTGAATGGCACAAGACGTTTATAGTAAGTCACTATGTGAGCCTGTGTAGGGCAACATTTCAATTAAAGATATTCAAGTAATAAACCTAGTTAACTCTTCAAGCGTATAAGTCACGAGAGCAGCTTCTGGATCAACTAATGGTTACATTGCTTTAAAGTAGCTTAGGACACGTTTTGCAAAAAAAAAAAAAAAATCTACAAAAGTATTAAATGCGTAGTGTTTGAAATACCGAATGATAAAGCATGGAACGAATTATGTATTCAATTTAAGGAATAAAAACGTTTAAAATATGTCAGTGTCGTATTAATTAAAACGTTTTACTAAAATGTTAAATGTGAAGGATTATTTTGAATTCTTGGCTGGTCACGTAGTTGGGCTACGTACTAAATCCGGCAGATTACATAAGTATAGGCAAGAATATTCCACGGATTAACGTGGCAGCAGCGTAGACTTCTTAGTTATGTGCACGCACTGGCCACGATAGATTATACACCAAAGACGTTATAAAAGAACTTGGTTATTACGCTGTTCTTTTGTTGCATGACCAAATTGAAGGCTGAGATATTGCAGGCGAAGATAAGGAATTGAGTGGAACGCGAAAGCTTTGGCATAAGACATCATCGTTGGTGTTTTGGCGAAAGGTGGCAACCCACATATATGATTAAATTTAAATAAGATATTTTCAAGCTTTAATGAACCACTCAGTTAATTTGTCGGACTATGAAGTTCATTAGCACAACCACACAAGATATGACATGTGAATTTTCTAAAAAATTTTCACTAAGTAGTTATTGAAGAAAAATATTATGTTAAAGCTCTGCAATGTGGCTTAAGACCTTTTGCCTAAACACCATCGAGGTATGCAATATGGCGTCGTTAAATTTGGTAACACATAGAAAATACCGTCAGCGTTGGTTTTGTACCCCTTGGTACGCTGGCTTGTGTAACATAGCAATTGATTATTTATATATATCCGCATGATTTGTTTATGTTTAGGAATATTGACGTTTGTTTGTCTATGTATACTTAAGTATCTTTGGCCGTAGACGCCTCGAGCCGTATTATTTTATTACGTTTTACTGGTTTTGTAATTTATATTGTAATAGAATTTATCAGTGGTAATGGTCTCCAAGTTTCTACCTATGAAAGTAGTTTTTACTTGATCACCATCGCGTACTGTGACCTGGTTTGCCGTGCTATCGATAGTGAATAGAGGTTGCAAAATTGAGAAGTGAGGTGTGCGAAGTTTGGAACGTAAAAAAAAAAAAAAAAACACAAAAGGAAGGTTCGAAAAAACGAAAATAACGAGAGCTAAGTAAGACTACGGAGGGGATTTTCGACGAACGTAGCCTTCGAGAAGGACGACGAGGCTCAATATGAAGAGGTCTACCAAGAAGTCCACTGTATCAGTAATGAATTGATACCGGAGGGAGGCAAAACGTCGAATGCAGTGAACTTGTCGTCGAGAGCTATCGTCGACGACTATCTTCGACGAGGTCCGCCAGGAGGGTCGTCGTTCGGGGCCATTGTCCAGGTTCTGAGGGCCGTCTGCAGGGAGTTTCATCCTATCGCCGGTGACCAGGGCTAGTTTCGCACCATCCAGAGAGACGAATTCAGGTCTTACTCCTTCTTACTGCCAAGCCGACCCGACCTGTTGGCCTGTACAACTGATTCAGCCATCCCAGGGGCGACGTCTTTCAACTGACGAGGCTTCCCAACTGTAGAAGAAGACGCCCGGTAAACGACGACATCCATAATTTATTAATTACTCATGCACAACACTAGCCATGAACAAGTCTATAGAAATATTTAGAACTGGAGTGCCTATATGTTTCTCGTATCGCATTGAGCTACCAATAAATTAAACCCACACATACCCGCCGTGTAACGTTATGGTGCGAACTGAGAAGCCAATAGTGACTTCAACAGCCATATTCAGAATTTAATTGTCCGTCGCTAACGCGGTAAACTAGGTCGTGAACCCACATATTTTGAATGGTCACACCATCATCACTCGTTAACGAATGATAAATGTCTCAACATACTTTGCTTCTTAAGGTTGTCTAGTTTCACCTGGTATGGTTCCCTCCGAGCATTACCACTGAGTAGGGAATGATAATCATAAAAGGTCAATTAAAATTATAATTAAAATAAACCTCGTGTTATTGCTCTCTGGGAATCGGGCATGTTTAACTCCACTGAGGCACAAACTGTGTTCTCAGACGACTGTATTTTCTCTTGCTTTTTAAATTAGCCCTCAAATTAACTGTAAGGTAGATAGATAGAGGACTTGTCATAACCTTACACTTGTAATCGTACAACCGGGTGACACGTGATACCTTCACGAATTATATCTCCATTTATTACTATAGCTTTAATTTGTCAAATGTGTTTCAAAGCAGCTGTCGTCTAATCTCAGAGGTTACAGCGAAGAACAAGCTCTTGACGTTCGATCTTACCTAGACTAAATGCCCGAAATACTCGCTCGTCTACTTATTAGTAGAGCCAGTGATTTTTGGTGAAAAGAATTCTGCAACAGTTTGTTTCAATGTCTTATGTGCACAACTGTTTCTCTGCTTCATGGTCAGTGATTGGAAGTTTTTAACTTTAAACGTCAAATGATCCACGCCTCTGCCCTGTTATATTCTGCCAATAACCACGAACCAGAGTTGTAGGTGTGCACGTAAGGCATTGTTGCAAAATTCTTTTCATCGAAAATCAATGGCTCTGCTTATTAGTAGGGCCATGAAATTTTCGCAAAAAGAATTTTGCTCCAGTTCGTTTCAGTGACTCTCGTGCACATCTGCAGTTCTGATTCATAGTCAGAGATTGGATGTTTTAACTCTCGCGAGTCTTGGAATTCTTCCTGAAAGTAACATGTGTGTGGTATCGCGGTAACCTTGCTGTGGTTGGCACAGTCAAATGACAGACGTCACTTCATGAAGACACGCTACCAATAACTATACAGCAAAGCTGTAGATGTGCACGCAAAGCATTGAAACAAACTGGGGCACAGTCCTATTCGCGAAATGTTCGTGGCCATATCTATTAGATCCGGGAAAGTGAATCGCCAAGACATCTGGCACCTGTAATAGATCAAGAATGTTCCACATAACAGTCTCCTTAAGAGCGATAAGAGCTCGGCAACAAATGTATTGCCTTCATGCGCGGGGCTGGAACACGGCGTGTACTTTCTGATCATTGACGTTTTCCTATGTGGCTGTAAGCGGTAACTCGACTTTTTTATTCACGGAAAGAGCATAGTAAAGTTCAGCGCGTGCGTCTCTCTTTTGTTTTTATGATTTAGGTTGGTATTTTATACGTGACAGCAGTCTAAAAAAGCCGTTTTTAGCCATTTTGATGTGCCCAGAAACCATTTTTCTATGCGTGATAACTAGAAAACAAAAATATAGAAGTATAGTTTTAAATGAGATTTGTTTTCGTAGGTAAATATATCGAATACATGTTCAGTAGTATTTCTTTAAAAAAAAACTTCTAACACGTTGCAACAATATTATTGCGCCAGCTGTACAGAGCCCTTAAGGCTTATGTACTGCAAAAGAATTGTTGTGTGTTTGTAACGATTACTGCTCAACCTGAAAACATTTCTTGTAACGAATTTAAAAATTTCGCAATAAGAAAACTCCATTAATTACTTTCAAACGCTATATTCACTCTTGTAATTTTATTTGAATACTATAATTTATATACTTATTTCACCATTTCAAGATAAAAGACTTTTGTGTCAGACCTTTGTTTCTGGCGTGAGTAAAATAATTTCTGTGAGTTTATTATTCGCACGAGTAAGTTTCCAAAACAATACATTTTCGACGTTGCTACGTAGTTTTTCAAAATTGGCAATGCATAAAATTTTTATTTAGCGAGTAAATCCTGTGAGGTAATGTATACTTGGTACATTGTAGTTAGTGTACAAAATGTCAAGAAACTGCTGTATAATAAGCACAAAACGCGAATCCTGCGCTAAATTAGATTCGAAAATGGTAATAGTAAAACGTCGTACAACATATTTGGCGCACAATTTGGCAACAAAGCAACGAAAAAATTATATCCTGCTGTGCAGGTTCAGGTAGTGTTTTATTCATAAAACGCAGAGTAAACAATTAATCGTCTTTTGGACTGTTTTAGATTTGAATCCATGCCCATAATATGACGGTAAGAAGAGTGGTATTGAGATATTTGAGTAAGGCAAGAGGGGACTTACTCTGTGCTATTTTCCCACATTGCGCACGTAAAATGTCATCGTACAACATTCTGCCACTAACTTTTTCGTATCCAATTTAGCCCAAGGATTTGCGTAGTGTGTTTGTTGCACGTCCGTTTTTGAACACTTGTACATGATGTTTGCTGCCGAGAAACGAGTACTGTACAAAAATCTAACAAATACACAAAACCACGAGGGTTGAGATAGAAATAAGGGGTTGTGAGAAACGGGATACTGCGCATTTTCCTTGACGATGTACGAGTCTGGCTGGAGATAAGACAGGGTAACGTACTAGCCGAGATGATCTGGGGGAGAAGAAGGCTGCTTAGCTCAGAGTAAACGGCGCAAAGATAACTTGAACAATCCGGTGTTGGTGTAGAACCGAAATTGAGGGGGTTTCACAAACACACGGAGGAGTGTTAGATAATTTTCTTGTATTTTTGTTTTCGCGCAATAACGTTTATTCAAGTCGTATTATAAAAATGTTCTCATTGACAAGATATAGGATATATTATTGATTAAACTGCTGGACAGTAAATAATAGTGGAATATTTAATTAATTTGTCATGCAGAATCATTGGAAGGGAATTTGGTTAACTTTCAAAAATTATTACAAGTCCAATATACATGAACGTATAACAATATTATAATCCCCAAAATTCATCACAAATATCTTGTATGCCTAATTTACCAAAGATGTTTTAAAACATAAATTATTGCAGATGATCGAAAAATAAAATTTTGCATCAGGCTCTCCCCCTTAAGGGGGAAGTAGAGTCGCCGGTTTGGAGTTAGAGAAATTTTTTCCATAATTATTTTCTCAGTTTAATTTCTGAAAATTTAGCTTATATAAAGCATGAAATATGTATGGCCAGAATTTCGGACATTACAAGGAACTGTGCGCTGGTTCTGTTATGGCATCTGAAACCGTCCAAGTCCTACTCGGGACGTATCCACTGAAATCGCTTCAATACTTACTTTAAATATGGCGCAGAGTCTTACTCTGTACTTTAACGTAGCGAGAATTTTAATAATGAAACTCAGATACGCTTTCGTCTAAAACTTCTTAAATTTGAGTCGACAGTTTTGACTTTACAGCACATGGAAGTAGTGTTCCACGCCTCCTGCACGCTACTGGCTGAGCAGTGTGCTTACTACTCGACCACAATTATAGTCCTCCCATAAGAGGAAGAAGCGTGCCGCTAGTAGTAGGCAGGGAGGGGAAGTGTACTGCACCTGACATGAGTCCATGACACACGGAGAAACATAGAACGACTTTTTGATAAGCAGGGCAGTCGTGCGAATGGGACTTGCATACTGGTCAGCTAAATATCGTATTTCTAAAGGTATGTAAATTTCGCAGATACATTCCAGGTCAGGTTGAACGCCAATTATGCATACTTCATTGTCACGTCTGTGACTTGCTGGCGGTTATTACGAAACGCGTTTGACTACTGCAAGCCAGTAGTAAATAAGGAAATAATGCGAAGTGCTATCGCTTGCTACTTGATTGTACGGTTATAAGCCAATAGATAACCGATTGTGGCCAGTGGGTGTATAGGACTGACAAGTCTACGCTGCTGCCAGATGAATCCGCGAAATTGACGTACCTCTACGTATTTCCTTAAAACACTAACTTTCCTTCCCACAACCACAGTCTCTTAATTATGCGACAGATATATTAGTAACGTTTAGTATTTGGTATGCAAAGATAACTAGAGACCTGAAAAATTCATGTTTTCTTTCAGGCACAAGCCAGAGTTCCAGTAACTGTAAGTTCCTGCTACTTTCACAATTTACCGTTTACTTATTTGTAGGGCTACGATTTGGGGCAAAAAGATGTTTGCCCCACTTTGTTTCAGTGTCTCGCGTGCACATCGGCAGCTTTGCTTCATGGTTATTGTCAGCGTGTCATTGTTTAGACACGTTTCTCATTTGACTGCACCAGTTAAAATATGATTATTGTGACCCCGCACGTCTGTAATTTGCCAAGGCGAGCGAGAGTAAAATCTTCCAATCACAGACGATTTAGCAGAGCTTCAGATGTACACATGAAGCATTGATGTCAAATGTTGCAAAAATCTTTTCACCATAAAATCGAGGCTCTACTTATTTGACACCGCCGTGAAGTCGATGAGCCAATAATAACAATGTAACAAAATGCAGGCTCATTTGACTGTGTCAGCGAGCAACCAACGAACAGCTGTTGTCTGCTTCAGTTCACAGAGATTTTTGAAGGCTAGCCTACGGGTCAGTGAACCGGCGAAATTTTCCGGCCTCTAAAGATAACTCGAACTCTTCCAGTTGACGTCTATCATAGCCGGCTGGCTGTGCCACAGTATTATGGCCGGTGCTGTGGAGCGCCACACCAGTTGCGCGCGGTGTTCAAGGACAACACAACGGTAGTTCGCTTTTCTCCCGCGGGACTAGTTGTCGTGGTTGATTAGTAAATGCCTCTACCAGTCAAATGGTCCACGGACAACTGAGAGTTCTGCACAGTCACTGTCAAGCACCGGTAGCACTAGAACACTTCATGCTTCACCATCGCGTAGAATCTAGACGTACGCGGAAGTAGTTTTTGTTAGAAATACTATCGGCCGCGGACAAAAACACATTAATGGTTTTTGTCAAAACAAGTAAAATCATTTACAAAAAATAAGTAAGGATCTGAAACAAAATTATGACTTAGATTTAATTTAATCTCACGTTTTTGCATCTACTTGAAGCTGTACTCACAAACGTACGTGCCTGCATAGAAAAATTTGACTTACAAAGTTACGTACATATTCACATATTCGCGCTTTCTGTGACACAACACGTCTGTGATTTGCGGGTTTAACCTCCAGACGTTGTATGTTAAGGCACCCAATCACTGACTACAAAGCCGAGATGCAGGTGCGCACGTAAGGCACTAAAACAAAGTGCTGCAAAAATATTTTCGCGAAAACTACCGGGCTCTAGTACAGAGTCGTAAATATCAAAGTTTGCGCTTTACAATTTTATGTACGCCACTAAAACCAAGTCACATATCAAACCGAAAAAATTAACAACGTATAAAAATGGTGTAAATTGTGATTTTACATATTTAAAACAAAAAATAAAATATTTTTGTATTTAAAAGAAATGCTGAATTTTTAAACTAAAATTTTAAAATTATCAACAATTTTAAAAAATACAAAAAAATATTTTTGATTGTTTTATGTGTCAAATAATAGCCTACAACCTGAGATGATGGTTTATCGCGGGAAAACTTGACTATTTGCTAGGCTTCAACGTGCGTTCAGCTTATCAAAATATTACTGACTTTTCCTTTTACGTGCAGCTACTGCCCTATTTGACTAAGCCAATAAGAATACCGCTATTTTAATATTTGATTCATGTTATTGGTCTGTAGACAGCTACGTTGTGTCAGTGTTTTCAAGGCTATGTTGACACAAAACATTTTCGCGATATACCATCATTCCACCTACAACATGTTTATACACTGTGAATTTTTTCGGTTTGGTATGTTAGTTAGATTTAGTGGCGTACATAAAATCGTAAACTGCAAATTTTGACGTTTACAACTCATTACGCAAAAACTGTGAGAGATACAAAAATTTCCTAAGAAAAATATTTAGTCACAATTTATGTTTAAAATAAGAAAATAAGTATCTGGAACAAATATTAAAATAAAAAAGATGTTGAAAACTATTGTGAACCACGCCTATTAAAAAAGTTCTCGTGGGGAAGACAGACGTTAGCTGAGCGTTTTTTGTGCATAGAAACGATGACTGATGAGGTACGTGGTGAATGAGTAAGAGTCGAGCTAAGAGCCTGCGAGCGATCACGTCGTTGCCGTCCAGTTCCTAGGTAGGGGCCAAAAAATTTCGCGAATTCAATTACCTTCATGTTAGACCGCACTGTCCTGTGCATAATCAAGCCCCGACCATTTATCCATCAGCTGCTACTCAGTGGAACAACAGACAATGAACGAATTGACGGGGCTTGAATATGCATAGGACAATGGATTCTAGCCTGCGGGTCATTGAATCCGCGAAATTTTCTGGCCTCAAGTTATAGATACAGACATGAAAAATTCGCGTTCTCATTTGGTAACAGACTAAACTACACATAACAGAGCATAATCTGCGATTCAATTGGCCACGAAATTTTACGTGTTGTCATTTACGTGTGTTACGTCTTTACAGAGATTGGCCTCTCTACCGTGTAAGCATTCTCCGCTGCAAATCACGACAATATCGGCCAGCGGGGGACGTCGAACAAGCATATAGTCACTTGGAGTCTAGTCAGCTGTCAGAAATAACGCGAATTTTGCATATCTCTAGTTATAGAAGATGGTTAGAGACGATGGTTTATCGCTGGAAAACTTGACCGTTTTCTGGGTTTCAACGTACGTTCAGCTTATCATAAGCTCACTGGCTTCCCCCTGTGGAGCTGTTACCATATTTGACTGAGCCAATAGGCATCCCACTGTTGTAATATTTGGTCCCTATGTTATTGGTCTGCAGAAATCTACGTTGTTTTATATGTGTATCACCCGGTCATACATGTGGCGAGAAACTACAGCGTCATCAAAGGGTATCTTGCACAAATATGTTTTGCGATATACCATCATAGTACACAAACAATACCAGTATGTCATTATTGCACGTGTCAAAAATCCATAGGTTCGAACTACAGTTACCATTGTGTATTTTTCTGCTTTCCTTAAGGTTGTTCAAGTGGGGAAAAAACATAATTTTATATTTGTATGAAATAGTGTTAGTTTTGTACACATTACTTGAGAGTACACATACTTCTAACGGAAAAAAAATTAGGTCATCTAGTTTTCCCGTAATGTCACTTCAAAGTCAAAATTTGCATATTTTTACTTCATACAAAACTTGAAAACCAGTTAACATAATGAAATGGAAAAAATCGCGTCAAAACTACGTGTTACTGTCTATGGCTTGTAGCATATAGAACCCGTTACAAAAAATATTTATGTTAAATAAAAAATTTCAAAATTTGAAATTTTTTTTGGTACTTTTAGAAATTTATTTTAAACACAAAAATATTTTATAATGGATTTGTATATGCTTCAAGCCGTAGACGGTGACGTGTAGTTTTGATGAGATTTTTTCCATTTCATTATATTTACTGGTTTTCAAGTTTTGTATGAAGTAAAAATATGCAAATTTTGACTTTGAAGTGACATTACGGGAAAACTGACTGAGCTAATTTTTTTTCGTTAGACGTTAATGTACTCTTAGGTAATGCCTACAAAACTAACACTATTTCATACAAATATAAAATTATGATTTTTTCCCCACTTGAACGCCCTTAAGGTAACTGAGCACTTAAGTCCTAAAAAGACATTTGTAGCCATTGTAATTATTTTCCCTCTCTCTAGCGACATACCATAGTACCAAAGCAAAACTTGGCATCTCTAGATAATAGTTTTCTACATTTCCTGGAAAGAAAATGTATTGTCATAACAGTTACTTACGGACATAAGCATATACTCGCTAACATTGATTTTACAGAAAACATCTCAATAGAGACACCTTTAAGAAATGCTACAACGGGATAAAAGCGAAACTATAAAGAGGGGTGAACTGAACTTTCCTGCAACGTCGTATGCAACAAAATTATGTGGTTGGTCCCGCGAGAATTCTCGTGGTAAATAGATCCTCAACGATAAGCCCTGTACGCCAGTTCATTATAGTGCGTGCAGCGTGGATGAAGGTTTTGATTAGTACCACATACCTGTAAATCCTTCACGGTTTACTGCATCCAGAGGATATAAATAATTAAATATTATACGAGGAGGGTGCCTGAGAACCTGGATATGGTACCCTGTACGCAGACTTACTACTGGGCTCCTGTAAGCATTTTCTTACTCCGAAGAATGACAAGGATTGAGGCCCTACAATAAAAAAACGCTTGTAAGAGAAGGGCAGGAGAACCAGGAGATTCCCAAGAAAACCCGTTGAGCAAAATTTGCGTATTTTTACTTCATACAAAACTTGAAAACCAGTTAACATAATGAAATGAAAAAAATCATATCAAAACTACGCGTTACTGTCTATGGCCTGTAGCATTTAAAACCCGTTACGAAAAAGGTTTATGTTAAATAAAAAATTTCAAAATTAAAAATTTTTTTTTGGTACTCTTAGAAATTTATTTTAAACACAGAAATATTTTATAATGTGTTTGTATATGCTTCAAGCCGTAGACGGTGACGTGTAGTTTTGATCAGATTTTTTCCATTTCATTATATTTACTGGTTTTCAAGTTTTGTATGAAGTAAAAAAATGCAAATTTTGACTTTGAAGTGGCATTACGGGAAAACTAGATGAGCTAATTTTTTTCCGTTAGATGTTAATGTACTCTTAAGTAATGTCTACAAAACTAACACTATTTCATACAAATATAAAATTATGAATTTTTCCCCACTTGATCGCCCTTAACCGGTACGATTCCCAGTGTCCGGTTTCCGCCCCAGCCTGGAATCTAACCTGGATCGCACTGGGTGAGAGGCTAGTGCTCTAGGCGCTACGCCAACCGCGCGCCAAAAAAAAAGTGAAAATCTTTAAAGCAATCGTCGGAAGAGAACAGTGTAAATTTCAGCTTGCCTCATTTACAGGTGACTGCTGACAAATAGAAAACCGGTAATTTCACGGATTCGTTGAAAGAGAAGTTAGAATTAGAAGTTAGTTAATATCGCGATTGTGTCGCTGATATCTAAGATCATCTTCCAGGACCGTAAACCAATAGCACTGACTCCCGTGCTAACTTGTCAGATGTACAACTGGACACTCACTGGAGCAACAGCCAATGTACAAGTAGCTGAAGACATGAGTGTACACAGGACTATGGAGTATATGCTGCTGGTCGTTGAACCCACTATATTTCTGGATCTCCGCTGAAAACACATGTAATATTCGATCAACAATGCTCGTTGAGGGCTAGGGCCCGAGTTTCTTCATGTTTGACGATAATTATTTTTTAAAACATAAACGGGAACCGATATCGTAAAATCGCTCCGTAGCTTTGTTATGTCTGGTTTTAACTACGTGCCCTAATTTTCTCGAGACAGAAGACAGCAAAATAATAGCTAATTAGTTAAATAACGAAATTTCCTTTTAGCTGAAATATTAGCTAAAATCTTCATACAGTTTGACTCGAAAAACTACTTTACGTAGTAAAACCAATTTGCAACAAAGTAACGGAGCAATTTTACGATATCGGTTCTCGTATGGGTTTTATAAAATATTTCTCACGAAATCCGAGAAACTCGGGCCCATGTCCTTAATTTATCTAACGTGAGGAGTCACATGGATAGCCTATCCTGCCGTCATTAACATTACTCAGGGCCTTCTTTTATCGTTATTCGGTAGGATATGTTAGTTCAGAAATGTCTGACTGCTGTTTCCTACGATAAAATTAAAGTCTCTAGTAAGTATATTCAGTCTCAAAATGTAATACCGTTTCTAAAATATAATTGTTATAAGATTTAAGGTTTCATAGACGATTTACATTGTAGGTAATAAACACAGTTAAGGCGCCCGCATACTGGCCGTGAGTTTGTGTGAGTGAGGCTCGGTGCCAAGGGCGATGTTGACCGGCTCATCTGGTGTGGTATCGCCTCTACCGCAAGGCGGCATTGCAGTGGTATCGTAGATCACTCGCCTGACTGACACTTTCAGGGGTGATCCCGTCTTTTTATTGGTGGAAAGTATTAAGCAAAGTTCATTGCATGCTTCTGGAGTAGTATCAGACGATTCCCGTGAGTAGTTTTTCAGATATAACAGGTGGAAAAGCTGTTTTCAGCCATTTTGAGGAGCTCTGAAATGATATTTCTAATCGACGTGATGCTTTGAAACAACTCTTCAGTCATCGTTTGGAGTGTATTTTCTTTTCGTGTGTGATATATTGGTCAGCGCTTAACATTGAGGTATTTAGCGCTGGGAGTGAAATGATGTGAGTTGTGGAGCAGCGCCGAAATGAAAGGGTGGTGGAAAAGGAAGATCTCCGAGAAAACCCGCCAACCAGCGGTATCGTCCGGCACGATTTATACACATTGGGCATATGTGGAATACTTTCTTTAAAAAAACGTATTTACGAACACGCTGCAACGCATTTTAAGCGCGTGGTAGGCGAGACCCTTGATTGATTCCACGCTGCTCAAACGATCACGTCTGAGGCAACAATGGTTTTTCATCAGTATTCTTGTACATGGTCACTTTACTTTGAACGACTTATATTAGGTTCGTCAATGAAAGGTGTTAATACGATGCAACTTATCTTTAGCTAACCTATACCTCAGTGTCGTATCGTTGTCGTGTTCCAAGGCATGCGGTGATTGGTGATAAGCAGAGATGATGGAATATCGCGAAAATGTTTTGGGCCATAAAACTCTTGAAAACGCTGAAGTTTCTTGCGGCATATGTGATTGGGTGATGTGCCTCTGACACAACGTAGCTGTCTGCAGACCAATAACAGGCATACAACGTTACAACATCGCGATTCTTACTGGCTCAGTGAAATATGGCAACAGCTCCACGAACAAGAAAAATCCAGTAATAATCTAATAAGCTGAACGTGTGTTGAAATCCAGCAAACATTGAAGATTTACCGCGACGAACCATCATCTCTAGTGATTAGTAATGATTATACTCAATACTAAGTTGTCCGTGGGACCATTCGATGTGCAGGAGCAGATAGGTGTACTCTCTTATTCCAGTAGCGTACAAGAGGCAAGGAACGTATTCTTCAGTAACATATTTCGGTCTACACAACATATGTTTATTGGATATGACAGATAACCACATTGAGTCCACGTGCTTAAGGGCGCAGTTCACCTCAGTTTTCAACGTCTTTTTTTATTTTTATATTGGCACCAGATATTTGTTTCTTCTTACTTTATACATAAATTGTGATTAAATCTTCCTCTTAGGAAATTTTTGTATCGCTCATAGTTTTTGCGTAATGAGTAGAGCCGCGATTTTATGGCGAAAAGATTTTTGCAACATTTGGTTTCGATGCGTCATGTGCACACCTGCAGCTCTGCTACATCGTCTGTGGTTGGATGATTTTACTCTCACTTGCCTTGGCAAATTATAGACGTATAGACTGACAATAATCTTATTCTGATTGATGCAGTAAAATGAGAAACGTGTCTGAACATAGACACGTTGCCAAAAACCTTGAAACAGAACTACCGATGTGCACGTGAGTCACTGAAACAAAGTGGGGCAAAAATCTTTTCGCGATAAAATCGTGGCCCTAGTAATGAGTCGTAAACGTCAAAATTTGGTCTTTACGGTCTTAAGTACGCCACTAAAACCAACTGACGTTCCAAAATAAAAAAAACTCACACTATATAACAGTGTTGTAAGCTATGATTTGACATACATAAAAACAATATTTTTTTTTATTTTAAAAAATTGTTGATAATTTTTTAAATATTCATTTCAAATATACAAAAACATTTTATTTTTTGTTTTTCTATATGTCAAATCATAGCCTTCAACATTGTTATACATAAATTATTAGATATATGGAGAAATATATATAAGGAGGGAATGAGAAAATGGCCCCATTAGCCTTTTTCCCGTACCAAAGTAGGTAATAGTGGCATTAACCTCCGTACGCCGCATCGATCTCGGTGGTATTTTTGTTTCTGTGTCATTGCTGATAAAAATTGGGTCAGTCTGATAGTCAATGTGACAAATTACAACTTTATACCGAATTCACATCTTATAATTTCGAACTCACTGAACACTACTTATTTTGGTGTTGTGTGAAAAATAGCTAAGATTATTTGTGGTAAATTTGTACCAATTTAGTGTAACTTAGAACAACACATTTTCTTTTGTAAAATGGCTTTCTCACCTATAATCATGACGCATATTTCACGACTAAAAATGTATTGATAAGCAACACAGAAATGTCCACGAAATCGCCCAGCCTTCGCTGCAAGTTAAAGTAAGATAGATGTATAAATATAATGCGACTTGTTTAGAGTTACTCCAAAAACTTGCCAGACAAAAAAATGTATATTTTAATCGTAACAATAAAATAACAACTTCAGGCAAGAAAATGCGCAATGTAAAAACAATGGACTCGTGTTCCGGAGGACCTGGGTTCGAATCATGGTCCAGGCATCTCGATTTCTGTTTTCCAAAATTCCTGAAGGTGAATTCTTAGGGAGTTGAAAAATTTAATGTCAATATTTTGTAGAAATATTCCTCTGATCTCGAGAAACAAAAAATATTGTACGAAAACAAGTCTCAAAAATTCACAATTTCAGCACTACAGTTCACAGTTGATATTAGTATGCGAGTTGAATCACGTCGCTTACTATTTGCAGCTATTATTGGCAACTACATATATAAAGTGTCGTATTTAATTGGACGGTGGGCATTGTCCGATGTAGCAGTATCATGATACATCCCGCGAGTCATGCTCTGTACGTCATAAGCCCTAGTACTATAGTTATGGTGCGTTTACGGGCTTATATTCATACAACATTCTTCGTTTCTTCATACGTGAGGAATGCTCGCCCCAAAATACTGACGTCAAATTTTGCAGCATCCAGTATATTAAACAGCAGGCGACATCCGATGTACTTCTCGTTTGTAAACTTCCGAGTCTATCGATCCGTTCTAATTACTCACAATCGACGGGGCGTTCAGTTCTACTTACTGACTTACATATCATTATTAATACCCTCTAACTCACATATCAGAGTGTTTTTTTCTAATATTAGACATAGAGTTTGAGAATAGCTGATGACAAAGTACTTTCTCCCTTCAGTTACCTCGTCCCGTAGTTTTAATTTTTATTATTGTTTTAATTTAATCGGTTTTTCTATGGAATCCTAACATTGACGTAGACTGTTCACGTGAAACTATGCAATTTTAAAAGCTCTATCAGCAGACAAAATAACCAGAACAATATATTTTATTATAGTTTCAGACGTTATATTTTGTGTGCGGTGGAATGTACACACTTTATTACAAGTATAATGTAAATGTGCATTCCAACTATTGGCGGAAAATAATACAAAATAACCTGCAAGGAAAAAAAATTGAGCAGGGCCTTAGAGCACGTGTCGCTAAACATGCTGAATATTTCTTAACTTCTTCAAGATTAAAAATTTGGCAAGATACATTTAGAAATATTTCAATAGGGACCTGCCTAATTTCGTTATCTTCGTTACTGATATTGTATTCGTAATATTAAAACGTAGATATGACATTTTTGTGTTAATTAATAATTTAAAATATTTATTACTTCTCACCAGATTATAAAGACTAAATAACTTCTAGTACTAATTTTGTATAATAATACGCATATACGCGTAAAATACAATGTTTCTATTATGGGCCTTCCCGATCATTCGCAACATCCTATATTTTTTACACTAAAAAGTAAAATTGTAACAAAAAGGTGACGCAAGATCTTAACAAGTCCTCGCGTCATTGTGTTCATCCTGCATACGTTACACGTGGGAGTACAAAAGATATTTAATCGAGGCAGTCTCACAAGATCAATAAATTAGCAGCACAAGAAGAACTTACCTTCACAGCGCTTGAATGGGCTTTTCAAGAACGCAAGTTTGTAGCAATGGGAAACCGTGAATGGTTTATAAGTACCACTGAGTGTACATACATAATGTATGTAATCGAACTCTTGCCAACTAAAAGTTAAACTGAACAGGTAAATGATACCCCGATTAAAATTAACAGTATGAGTAGTATGATTTAGTTCGTCCGGGGACAGGGGCTGGGGGCTGTGGTTGTGTGGTTGTCTTTGACCTTTGACCCCTGTGACCTTGACCTTTGACACCTGTAACCCGACACCCCGACGCCATCTTGTTTCCGGCCGCCATCTTGTTTCCGACCGCCATCTTGTTTCCGGTCGCCATCTTGTTTCCTGCCGCCATCTTGAATGACGTCAATTTCAAAAAAAATTTTATAAAATTAAAAAATTCCAAAAAAAATTTAAAAATTCAAAATAAAAGTTTAAAAATTCTGCCATCTTGTTTTCCATCGCAATCTTGGAGGTTTGTTCCGAGTCTTCCAAAAAATTTTTGATTTCGCATTCCATCCTAACCCCACATGCATTAAAAAATTAATTTAATAAAAATAAAATCTTTTTAATAAAAAGACTATTTAATAAAAATGTTTTATATAATATAATTTTATATAACAATTATTTAGTTAAAAAAATACATCGGGTATGCTCGGCCAAGCTCGTTAACTTTCGGCAATCTTCGGCCATGCTCGGTAACCTTCGGCTCGACATTCGTAAGGTTCACTTGATATGCAGTATACATGTATACATAACCCCTAATATTTATAATAACTAAAAATGTAAAATCAATCGTTATTTAATTTCTTTCGCTCAATACCCGATCAATTACCGATCAATTCAAACAATTAATAATTTTCTATTCAACCGATCAATTATCCTACATTCTCGAATCTATACCCGATCGATTTCGGATAAATTCAGGAATTAATTATGACACTTACTTGCACATCTCCCAGGCATGATGGACAGCACCCGACCTCTTCAGCATCCAGCAGGGAACTGACTATAGTTTTGTATAACCATGCAGTTATCTACAGTACCTTACCCTCTCCCCTCCTTTCCCCTATTCGCCACCATTACTGCTGCACCTGTCAGAACTTGTCCCAGCTTCTCTTCCTGCATCACATGACCTTGAATGGTCATTGCACTTCCCCCTCCTTTCCCCTTCTCCATCACCAGAACTGCTGCACGTGTTTGAACCTGTCCCAGCTCACTTCCCACCCCTTTCCCCTCTTCTCTATCATTACTGCTGCACCTGTCAGAACCTGTCCCAGCATCTCTTCCTGCATCACATGACCTTGAACTGTCATTGCACTTCCCCCTCCTCTCCCCTCTCCGTCACCAGAGCTGCTGTACCTGTTTGAACCGGTCCCAGCTCACTTCCCCCCTCCTTTCCCCTCTCCGTCAC
>PNEQ01108279.1:14468-28148 GCA_003012365.1 Medauroidea extradentata
TATATATATATATATATATATATATATATATATATATATATATATATATATATATATATATATATATATATATATATATATAACCATGTTTATCAGCCTTTATGAGTGTGTGGATCTGTCTCTGTGCTCGTAAAATATCTTTGTGTATGAATATGCTTTCAGGTGTACGACTTATTACAGATTGTAATTTCATATTTTTATGTGCAAATTTGTGTATGTATGTATGAGTATATATGTGTATGTGTATGTGTTGAATTTATGTGTATGTGTGTGGTATGTGTGTGGTATGTATGTGTATGTTATGTATGAGTGGTATGTATGTGTGTGGTATGTAAGTGTGTGTGGTATGTATGTGTGTGTGGTATGTGTGTGTGGTATGTGTGTATGTCTGTCTGTTCATATATATGTATATGCATATTTATGTAAACACATGTATATATATATATATATATTTCAATAATAGTTGATGTTAGATGTAGTTTAGTTTAATTGATCATAACTACTATAACTTATTGTTAATTGTTTTTTTTATCTTAGATTCGTAATGTTACTTTATCGTTTTTTTTTTTCCTATTGTCATAGTAGAAGTACTACATGAATTCTTGTTACATTACTATAGCAAATATCATCATAATGTTTTATGTATGCAATTTTAAGTACAATTTATTTCCTATTGTTTGTGGTTAAGTGTAAGAGAAGGCGACAATGCCTTAACATCGCCACAATGAAAATAAAGACGATTTATTATTATTATTATTATTAATGGTACTTAAATAAAATAAAATGCTTACCATACCTGTCATAATTAAGTGTATACTAAATAGTTTTACAATCTTAAATAGTGTTTCCCAATTTTTAAAATTAATAAAATACAGTAAATGGGAAACCACAATAGATCATGTAAAACACAGAATATTTGGATTATTTGTACATGTGGATATAAAACAATAGCCGTTATTCATGTATGGCGTCTGTTGTTTAGAAATGAATCTAATTGGTATGATGGGGAAAGTCACAACTGTAACATTTATGGCACGCTCAGGCAACGTGCTGCGAGGTCCCATGAGCAACATTGCCCATGTAACGTATCTGGCACGTGCAGGCAATGTGCTGCTAGGTTTCCTCGGCAAAGTTGCAACTGAAACATTTCTGGCACGTGCAGGCAACGTGCTGCTAGGTTGCCTTGGCAACACCGCTACTGAAACATTTCTGGCACGTGCAGGCAACGTGCTGCTAGGTTGCCTTGGCAACGTTGCTACTGAAATATTTTTGGGACGTGCAGGCAACGTGCTGCTAGGTTTCCTTGGCAAAGTTGCAACTGAAAGATTTCTGGCACGTGCAGGCAACGTGCTGATAGGTTGCCTCGGTAACATTGCAATTGTAACATTTCTGGCACATGTAGGCAACATGTTTATATAGTCTGGGACGAACTTAGCACATTGTAACGTTGTAGAAACGTTTACAGCACCATTTGCGCTATTGGGGATGTGATTGCCTACAAGAAAGAGAAACAGTGAGACTTGAGAAACAGTGGATGATCTAGAAATGCCTGAACAACTGATCAAGAAGTATGGGTTATATGTCAAGTAAGGGCAGCCCTGTGGGATGTACAAGGAACAAAATTGTTATAATTTGGGTGGATGAGGAATTCGGAACAATAATTCAGTATTATGACCGACTACATTAGATCACTCTTAATATCTGGAGCGCGATTATCGACAGTTTGTCAGTTTGACTAATGATACCAGGCTGTTAACTTTGCGGACGTACAGAAACTTCTTGGAAAAATAAGTTGCCTCTCCTGCTCGATGACATCCAGTTGTACTATAGAGGAACACATTTGTTTATACACGGTAGTGTAAAATTTGATATTAGCGTAACAGCTATAACCCACCACGGCGATGCTGATCACTTATTGTAATGTCAAGTTTTATGGCGCCATTCGTTAGATAATCGGTAGATGATAAAATTCATTTGGTCAGCACTGGAAAATAGTATAGTAAATTTGTACAAAACAGCGACGTTAGCATCCCGCTCGTATTCTAAGATTTTATGATCGAAATCATTAGAGCAGCGCTAGAACAGATTTCATCAAACATAAAATTCGTTTGATCAGCATTAGAAATTGATCTAATTAATTTTTGTAATGTACGGAAAACCCCCTAACTTTTCGAATTTTAATTTTTATGACAGCATTCTTCAGCTCGTCGTGAGATCATTTTTGTTAAATATTAAAATTCGCATGATGAACATTAGAAAGTAATAAAATTAATAAATTTTTGAAAAGTGCGAACTAAGAGGCCCCTCCTCACTTTTCGCATAGTAAAAAGCTGTAATGGCATTCTAAGATCATCAACGTTAGATCTGATTTGTTAAGATCATTGTTGGACCAGATAAGAGTCAATCATAAAATACGTTTGATAATATTAGTAATTGGTCTAACTAATTTTATTCTGCAAAATTTTACATTTTCCTTCCCTCCAGTTTACCATATTGCAAAATGTTATGAAGGCGTTCGTTACATCATACAAAGATAAGATTTCATCAATAATAAAATTCGTTTGATCAACATTTGGAATTGGCCAAACTGATTTTTGAATAATTGTAAATTTGCCGACTGATTTACTATAGTAAAATATTATGCTAGCATTCTTAACACGAAAATTATATCAGATTTCATTAATATTAACATTCGATTGATTACTTTAGAAATATATAAAATTTGACCTAGTTACTATCGAAAAGTGCGACGTTCGCTCCCCTGTCCCAGAATTCTCATATTGAAAGATATTATAATGAAATCATTAAATCATTGTTATACTATATTTTATCAATCATAAAATTGGTTGACCAACTATTCATCATTTGATCTTATTAATAATATTTATTTAATTCTATTTTTCTCATTCCCCGTACTTCTAATATCGTCAAATGTTATGACAGAATTTGTTAGACAATCGTTGAAATAGATTTAATTAGCCATAAAATATGTTATCTTTGTACGAGTCTTGCAATGGGTTCCTATTATATACATTAACAGTTTTATTGGGCACACGCCATTGCAGCCGAGTGTTGCAGAGTTACAGGAAAATACACAACAAAACTACAAACAAAGGAAGCTGCAGTCAACTGACATAACACATACAGATACTTCCTTATATGAGTATTGTCCTTTCCAGACGACGATACAAGGGCAAAGAACATATTAAAAATAACACAAAATTAATTCATGAGTGGAATAAAGTCGACAAGATAAAGACAACACAAAAAGCAGCAAAAGACAGACGAAACAGTAATAAAACTCAACAAAAATAGGCCTGTGTGAAAAAGGCACCAAATGATATAGACAACATAAATAACAAAATACTAGAATGGATATAACACAGGCAAGACACTACAATGACAAAAACAGACGAAAAAATAGTAGGCTTCTCAAGACGACGATAAATGCGACGTTTGCTTTTCTGTTGGTTTTAATAGGTTTCTTTTTGTCCTTTTGTCGTCTTCTGGGATATGACCATATTTGTTTCAGGAATTATTCGTATGTTCTTTGTCTATTGTCTACAGCTTACTGGCTTTTCTTCCTTACTTTTTCGTTTCTTTTTACCGTTGGTATTTCTGCAATACGGCAACATTCCCTCTTTAAAAAAAATACTTTTATAAGTATCGTAACATTTGTCTGTTCAACCTTACAAAGCAGTAAATCTAATTTTTTTGTTAAAAAAACTAGTGAAGTTAGCCTTCACTTTTATTATTGCAAAATTGTATAACAATACAAGTTAAATTATCTGTGCAGTCAGATTGTGTCAATAATTAAGTTCATTTGAGTAACGTAAAGAATTGGTAGACTAATTTTTAAGAATACCAAGTTAACCCCTTTTTCATATTTTAATATTTTAATAATGCTATCGTTATTTCAGAGTTGATCAATCGTAAAATTATTTTGATCAACACGAAAAAATAGTAAAATTAGTGTATTGTTAAAACTGCCAAAGTTACATATTATTTGTGTTGTAAAACTTTATGACTTCATCTGTCAGATTAAAACCAAACTTGATTTTATAAGTAATTAAATTCGTCTGATCAACATTAGAAATCGGTCAAATAAATTACGTTTTGAAAAGTGCAATTCTTGCATTCCTTCCCCCTTGTCATGTTGAGAAATGTTATGACGACATTCGTTGAATCATAGTTGTGTCATGAATAGATGAAAAATTTAAATTAGTTTGATCAACTTAAAAAACTTATGGAATAAATTGTTTTTTTGTTTTTGCAAAATCCCTATATGTTCGTATTGTGAATTTTATGACGAAAATTTTAGGCCATAATTCAGATTTATACAAATAATTGATTTACTTTGAAATCTGTCAAAGCTGCTGTATTTCCTATTTAGTTGTAATTATGTAATTTCTTGATAAAGTTATATCACAATTTTGTAATATATCGTAACAAATTTCAAGACCTACTTCTATGATAACGTATTTTTTTTATTTAACCGTAACAATATAAGTGATTGAAAACTGACCATTAAAATATTGTAGTTATTTAGAACATGAAATACAATTTACACTTACTTACTTTTGAATATGTCCAGCCGCCCATAGTGCATAAATCTACGGTATTTGGCAAATAAAAATTCGCAGAATTAAAGGATCAATTTATATCTAATTTAACCTTACTCTGTTTCGGATACATATTCTTTATTTACTCGTCTAATTATTTAGCTTTGGATTGAAAATGTTTTTGAACGTAACATAAAATATTCAATAGGCAACCAAGATATATAAATATTACACGAGATTGAGTATTTTTAATATTCTAACGTTTTTATTTGCAATTCAATTTTCAACTGCTTAACTTATCACGTTAACAATTGTGTGCGATCTTTGCGTCAGTAGGTTTCCCACGTTTTGTTCCAGAATAGTAGCAGTAGGCCTATCTAATACAGTTTTAGCTGCTGTCTTAATGTTTATGTGCGGTTGTGTTAAATAATTACAAACCATTCAATTGTTCGATCAAAATTATATTGTTACAAGTTGGTCATGGTATACAAAGGGATGAGGGGTATTTATTAAACCATCAAGTACAAAAATTGATATTTTAGATCCGTGTGTAGAAGCAAGTTTGATGAAATGTTTCCAGTGCCATACTTCAGGAGAAATGTGAACATGGGAAATTTATCATGTAGTCTCTTCGCATAATTCCCCAGCTCCGGCCATCCTGATGTTTCCCGAAATCACTCCAAGTGAATGCTGTGATGGTTCTTTAACAAAGGCCATGGTCGATTCCTCTCCTCGTTCCTGTCATTGTACCAAGTTGTGTGTCACTGTCTCTAGTTACCTCACTGTCGACGAGACGTAATGTCCACACACATTATCTTATTGCGTCTTCGCTTTATTAAACTTCTCCGTCCCACCGCAGTTACGTAGGATGTATTTTTTTTTAGATTGCTCACCATTACAAATTAGTGGTTTAACAGAGTAGCATAAATTGACGTTGTTATGCATAAATCGACTATGCAACAATTGTTACATGACAATATTTATTAGGAAATTGTATAGGAAAACTTATTTTGTATGATTGTTTCAAAGTTGTAAAATATTGTCCATAAAACTAAGAATTGCCGCATAGTTGGTTGATGAATAACGTACTACAAATATTGCTTTTGTTACGAATACTATAAAGATTGTTTGTTCATTTACAAACCAGTGATTTTTCTTCTATTTATCCGGGTTACGCAGGTTACAATTACTGTGTATAAACGGTATATTAAACGTTGGACAAAACTGAAATATTGCACTGAAACGACGTTTAATTTCCAAACAACGCTGCATTGCAACTTTAACATATTCGTTTGCTTCACGTTAAGGTGACCACCTGTGTGAACACATGTTGCACGCTCGAGGCCTAAGTGCGGTAAGGACGACACAGTATGCGCTTTATGCCTCACTCTAGCCTCTAGGCGCAAGTCACTGGACTGGAGTGCAGCCTTCTCCCGATAACTCGCCATCATGTTACTTTCAGTTGTGCCGGTTTTGTTTTATGACCTAATATTAAAGCTAAACGTTCATTATTCGTGCTGTTAGCATTTAAAATTTTCTATGCCAATTTGTTCGGCCTGAAAAAGGACCGCATAACACTCATTTCCATCATTCTAAAGCAGCGATAAAGCTTTAGAGAAAATGTAGGACCTGAAGAGAACATTCACACGTGTAACATGTTACCTGGAATCTAGTTGGCTAAGTTTGGCAGAACCTGTCCTCCTATACTTGAGCCCGAGGATATATCAGGAGTAACATACAGATGGCACTGCTGGTTGGTTCGTCACGTCCAACAGTCAGTCGTTACATATCAGCCAGGGTTCACCGTGGCATTCAGTACTGCATTAAATCTGACGAGAGTAAGCGAATACTCCCAACAGAAGGAGATAGGCGGCGGTTTGTAATGAGAACCAGCTCACTTGGCAAAGGATCCACCAACGTGTTGTGTCGCAGAGGACCACTTTGCTAAGGGCGAAGATATCCAACCTTTACGAATCCTTATCGTGGACGAGTCGTCTTTCCAGGCGGACCAGACCATCGACCCAACGACACACCATTTAAGTATACTCCTAAGCAGGAGTTCAAACCACCACCATTCAGAATCCAACCTGCAATCGGCTGAGCACAAGGCGGGGACTTTCACGTCGATTCCCTGAGTACATGTTAAATACCATGCATCTGAATTTTCACCTGAGCAGGTTTCCTAAATCTAGAGTTCCAGAAACTTTTCTGCAGATAAACAGTTCTCAACCTCAGCATCGCAGGACTATGCTGCATTCCTCAGTTTGGACATACAATCTGTACGTAGGTCGCACATCAGGCTAGAGCTTCTGTACCAACTTTTGGAAGCATGCCTAAGAAACTCCGCTGTGATCGTTTCCTTGGGCACAAGTGGGGCCACCACATGCCCGGTCTTCGTTCTCATCCTGTTAGCCGATGTACGAATCACCGAGTTTCCAGCCCTGACCCATGTGGCGGTCGAGATTGACTTGATTGCGTGAGGAGTTTTGTAATCGCATCACCATCCCACTGCAAGTTGTGGTAGTGGCGTGGATAGATGGCCGGTAGAGCAATATCACAGTTAACGTCTCGCATTTTCTGCACCTCATGGCCACTGGAGTTTTCAGGTCGCACCTCAGGATGCCGCTACTAAGAGGTGATCGAGCCACCTCCCCTCCGTTCCCCGACGCATAGTTCATCTACTTCCTCATGTACTCAAGAGCCGGTGGCCAGACACCTCAGTCCAACCAGTCATCACGCCCCTCCGGGCCTCACACGCGTAACAATCTGTTAATGTAATTTCTAAGCGAACTACTCACATAATTTGAGATATTTTCGAATATAAATCATCCGCTCGCCGGCCTGTACAGACAGCCACTTTAACAAGGACATCAAACCAAAAATGTACATTTAGGTTGAAATGACCAAGGCTGTTCAATGCATAAGCCTAGAAACTTAAAGTAAGAAACTTACACAAATTTTATTGCTAGTATTTACAACATTCTTTTAAAATATGTGTGATTGTTCGTACTTTTTAAATGCTGGAAAGTGACAGGTTTGTATGGATTGTTTACTATCTGTTTCCCGCGGCTTTGTCCGCGTAAGTAGTAGCAAAAAGGAGCTCTTGGAAAAGGCTCCAGGCTTCAGAGCCAGAGTATGTCGTCCGCTATCTTGTGTCTTGTCACTATCTTGTTCACCTTCTTGTTTCCGGCAACCGTTTTGTTTCCTAACCCTAGTTTCCATTATGAAATTTCTTGTCACAATCTTGGATTAACATTTTCGCATGCTCTATAATTCCAAGGATTCTTGCATCAACTTCTCACGCCTAGATTTAATTTCATAATGTTTTGTCGAACTCGGCTTCATGCTTTTTCTTCACATTACTGGTTTCAATTTTATGCTCTTTCATTCTTTGGCTACTTGGTCTCTTGGATTTAATTTTTAATGATTTTCATTATTTGGCTTTTTTGCATAGACTCCTAATGACTTATATTTGTAATGTGCTTTCACTACATCACTGTTTTGTTATTCCACTCCTAATCTATGATTTCACTTCTACTCTTTAATTTCTCTTTGTCATTCTACTTCTGCTAAGTAATGTTACATTTCCTTTATTATTCATTACAGACCAGTATTATACCTCTCCACTGACATTTAGAATTTTCTCTATAATTTACTCGATGTTACTTTATTTCCCCTTGTTGTAGCGTTCCCGTCACTATTCCATCAATCTACCTCCCACATCTACAATAATCAATCCACCACTACCCTAACACTCTAACACATTCTCCTAGTAAAGGACAGTGAATTCAGTATTCCAATCTAAACGACAAATATTTACAGTGCAAAATAGTAGTTATGAACCTAGCATGGCCTAGTCTGACCTGACCTGACCTAATCCCAACTTGTTATGTCCCAACCAGACTCCGACCTGACCAGACATAACCTGCCTGATATGATTCCGACCAAATCTGACTCCAACCACATCTGACCCTAATTTGGCATCACGCTGATATACCCAGGCTTAACATAACATGTGCTCTTCCCAACACTGACTTAACCCTGAACTGACCGATCTTACCCTTACCAGACTTGATCTGCCCTAACCCCTAATCTGGCCATAACTTTTCCTGATACTTTTCTCACCCCAACCTTAACATTGCTGAAGCCAGACCTGACTCAGATCTGGCATAACCTAACCGGCAATGATGTTACTCTAGCCAGTTCCCATAAATTCACACTTAGCCATCTAGTTCCAACATACTCCTAGCAAATTCAGCCCAACTTAACCCGATTTAACCTTAAATAAGTTAGCATATTTTACATTAATTTGTATAATTTTAACCATTTTCATTACTTCACAACACAATGATTTTGATATTCTAGTATCAGAAGCAAACCATGTTCCAACAGCTTACCTGCAGCACTTATACTCATTTGTCAAACACACGGAGTGTAGAAACTAGATATCTTCATAATGGATAATGTAAGAAACCCGCAATTGAAAGTTAGAGATAGTCGTGTAGCAAATACTGAAAATAAATTTCTGAAAATAATGGTTTCTACAAAATTTATCTGTAAATATGTAATACACTTAATTTAAACTAGTTCTCTCACACAAATATTCTCAGTAGGACCTACATGTAGTTTCAAAAGATTTTCGAGGGTTGTATTACTCTGATAGTGAACAATTCAAAAATAGTATCGGATTAAAGGTAAGTCCCACGTTATACATATTATAAGGTTAGGAATGGTAAACCATGAGAGTGAAAAAATTTAAATTAAGTACAGAAACTAAATCATTTTAGTTACGTGGCAAAATAATGTGGTAAAATTACGCAATTCTCCAAATTTGATGCAGGTGGTTTCATTTTACACAAATGAGGTAATATATATTGCAACAAGTTACGAGCTGTATTAAATTTGATTATGAAAATATAAGACTGAGAATGCAATATTAGTTTAAGTTAGCGTAGGATGATGGAAGTTTGATTAAGTGAAGTCGTGTTAGATTAGTGCACATTTGTTAGGTTTGGGTGGAGATGAGGTTAATGCGGGTTAAATTAGTTTGTGTTTTTAAGATTGCGTTATGTTAACATTGGTGAAAGTGTGGTACGGTATAAAAAGTGTTATGTTTGGTTATGTAAGGTTATGGATGGGTTAAATAAAGTGAATATGTGTTGTAGATGAACGGAAAATAGTGTAGTTATGATTAAAATAAATGGTTCTGATTTGCCTATGATACGTTATCTATGAGTTAGGTTACGTGTTGTCAGAATGTGTATGATAGGTAAGGACAACTTAGCATATGTTACCTATGAATGAAGTGAAGTTGTGTTGGTAATGTTGGCATTTGTTCTGGGTAGTGTATGTTGGGTAAGTTAGGTTATATTTTAAACATTTTCTGTTTCATTTCTTCTTTTACCTACTTACGATGCCACCAGCATCACCACCATCCAATCCGCACCCTCCACTGCAATAAAATTATGGTGACACCCGTGTCATCGGGTAGAGATTTAACTTGAGGTTAAAGTGGTGAATGCAGTTGAGGTTGTTACTGCAGATGTGGCTGCTACTGCAGATGTGATTGCTACTGCAGATGCGCGTGTTATTGCAAATATGTTTATTATCTCAGATATGGTTTCTACTGAGGTTGTAGTTGCCTCTGTTGTACTCGCCAGAGTGGTTGCGATTAAGGTTGTTGTTGAGGTTGTAGTTTCTTTTATGGATTGTGGATGTTATTGCAGTTGTAATTGAACTTGTTATGTGGATAGTTGGCATATTCGATAATGTTTTAACTGTTATTTTTTCTGATAAGTTCCATTTGTACAGCTTCTTAGGATGGACTTCTGATATGATCACTGTTACGTGTGTTTACAGTTTAAGAATTGTCTGTATAGTAAATAATGCACATTATTCTACTGGTATGTTATGTCTTATAAAGGTATGGAATGTGTAAAAACTATAACGTATAAATATTTGACTTACATATACTTGCGTTATTGATGTTAGTAGTATGATTATGGCGATTCTGGTGCAGGATTCGGAGTGAGGCACCCGCCCAAGTGAGGCACCACCCGCCATGTTGTGACGTCATGGCCCTGGCCGCCATGTTGGATGGCATTGACCTTTAACCGTGACCATGACCTTGACCTTGAGTGTCAAACTACCAAAATTTTCAAAAATTTCGAAAATTAAAAAAAAAATTTTTTCAAATTTTTAAATTTTTCGAAAAATTCCTAAAAAACCCGAAAAAAATATAGCCTTCATCTTGTTTCCGGACGCCATCTTGTTTCTGGCCACCATCTTGGTGTTTCTTCCGAAAAATTTTCGATTTTGCATTCCATTATAACCCTGCACGTATTTAATAAATAAAATATAAAAAAAATTATTTTTTATAAAAAACTTTTAATAAAAAACTATTTAAATTAAATCTAATAAAAAACGTTTTATATAAAAATTATTTAATTAAACCAACTACCGACACATCTTACCCAGACGAGCTCCATCGACACACTGACGTACCCCACCACTTTTTACATGTATATATTAACGTATCTCCTCTCCCCCCTCAATCACAACCCGAAAGCAATGTAATTTGCTGTTAGTCACATGATGAATTTCCCCCCTCCTGCCCCTACTATTACCCTCTCACTGACATTCGTGTTATAACCCGCTCAAACTACTACACACCATCCACCCCCCTCTCCCAACTTTACCTCCCCCCTTCTTATCCTTCATATTAAAATATATTTCCTTTAAAATTCTCACTTCACAGCACGTCACCGGTGTCTTCACATAGCAGCTAGATGACCGTAAGTAGTAACAACCATAGATTGAGACTACGTATTGATCATTAATTTTAAAATTATCTGTTTTTTTAACATTGTAACTATAATTTCAAAAACTTTATTTGAATACCATTAATGAATACTACTTAAACATGACTTATTTCTTATCTATATCCGATCAATTCCCAATAAAATCAATCAATTATTAAAAAAACTTGTTGGTAAATACTTTTTTTTATAACTACACTGACATTGTTTTCCACGGAACTTCGTCGTCTACACTCATACTCCTACCAAATTAGCTACATTTATTTAGATTTCCTATAAAATCAATCATTAGTTTTGAAAATAACATATTTTTCAGGACAGTTACATATTGCAAACTCTTCGTCTACTTTCAAACATGGCGTACACCACCCCATTGAAGTAACAGGCGTACAATTTCATATTCATACTGCTTATGCTAAACACACCACACCTACGCCCTCGCACCAACCATCGAATACCCCCTCACAACTCTACCTTCACTCTCCAACAGTCCCGTCAGAACCTATCCGAACTGATCATTACACTCTTCTGCAGTACATATACGCGCGTATGACGTTGTCTCTGCTTAGCGAGCAGTATCATATACACGACATCCCGCAGCTATTCAAATAGCATAATAAAATCTCGTATCACTGGCCTTCTTCCATATCAGAACAGATACCTCAGTTTCATATATTACTACTTTTATTTTATTTTACACACAAAAAAAAGTATTTAAATCTTAATATTTATTCTCGTCAAACACCCACGTTAATTAAACAACCCTGTTTCCTTAACTATAAAAATTTAAGTACATTCAATATATAATCAACTACTTGTAAATCAAACACCGCATACCTTGGAAATATATTTAGTCTTCACTTTAAAACTATCACAGTCAAGTCCATGTATTGCTTGATTAAGCATAAAAAACCATTAGTTTATTGCGCTCATCAACTTCGTGTCGTCACAATGCAAACTAAGGACTCGTAACAGAAGGTTCATGCATGCTTTGTTGACCCAGTCTCATATATTCCCAGTTTTGTTAAGAAAGTCCCATGCGCCGACATAGTCATTGTCATGTAGGTAGTTATCACCGGTGAAGATATCTCCAACAGAGGGAAAGCTACCGCAGTGCTAGTCGAAGATGTTCAATACGAGCTCACATCACGTCATAACTTATTCGCTGATGTAGTTAAAATTCTGCTTCACTGCTACCAGTCCCACTAGTTACAGGAAACATAGAATACATACAGTTCAATTTTTTTTTTCCGAAGTGAGTTGTGGTCAAAGGTAAGTTACGTCGCATATAACATGACACAAACATCTCTTATTCATACAATTTATTGAATATCATACAGTGGTACGTGCTTCGTCCTGTTCGCTTTCCTACAATGTGTATCTTAATACGGTATCGGTTTAGTGTAATAGCACTCCAACCATACATATCATTTCTTAACTCAGTGATTTTCCAACTCTTCTCAATGTTATCGAACCGAATTTTCTTTCATACTATGATGTAATGTACGTTAGACCTTGAAATAAAAATTTTAATTTTAAGAAATTTTTTTTGGAAATTTTGGAAATTTTTTGAATTTTGAAAATTTTTTGAATTTTCAAAAATTTTATAACATTTTGGAAAATTTTTGAATTTTAGAAAATTTTTTTTAATTTTGGAAAATTTTGGAAAATTTTTGAATTTTGGAAAATTTTGGAAAATTTTGAAAGTAACGTCATCCAAGATGGCGGCCATGACGTCATCGGGGTCAAAGGTCAAGGTCACGGGGTCAAAGGTCAAGATGACCCTCAAAGCTATAATTTTACAAAGTTCTCTATCGAATATACTAATTATCAAGGAAGATTGGTTAAGTTGATTAGTAAACAACTTTTATACACGCATTATAGAGGTAGAAATAATCTACTTTACTTAAAATATATAATTAATTCGTACTACAATACATAAAGGGAGCCATATGAAATGCAATTAATCTAATTGCGATACTAGTTCTTGACAATTTTAACAAGGATAAATCTGGTACTAAGCATCGTTCTTAAGCCAATTATATGTATATAATAAGTATTATGCTAGTTTATGACTCGAATAGAGTAAAGCTGATGTGATAAACGTGCTCGTTGCAGACGATTAGTACAAATACCGACGACTTAAAGACAGAAACGTATTTTCCGTAACATTTTAATATTTTTCCCATTAGTGAATTCCCGATTTCGTAAAGCCTATACACGGCTGAAATAAGAATTCCATCAGTAAGTACGCTCGCGATGACTTCGTCCTTGGTTCGGAGCTCGAAATTTTGACAAAT
>PNEQ01108280.1:0-27968 GCA_003012365.1 Medauroidea extradentata
CTAATCACGCAACCTCGCGCCGCAGGTGAATTATACAAACAATGACCGATTCCACAGCTATGTTGCGCCTCTGTCCTGAAGGACGCGATTCCCGTCTCCTTGGTCTGGCAAAGCACGAGAAAATAATTCAACTAATCGGCTTATTAATGTTTGCAAATATCGTCCTGCTCATCTGCGTAAATCGTACCCCGGGACAGACACTCTGTCAGCGATACTTCCGCGAGACGCGGCCCTTAGCCCCGAGGACGGCATATTAAAACTGTGTGTGTGTGTGTGTGTGTGTGTGTGTGTGTATATATATATATATATATATATATATATATATATATATATATATATATATATATATATATATATATATATATATATATATATATATATATATATATATAGTTATGTATTTTTAAAAAATTGTTGAAATGTTCATTTCAAAATTTAGCATTTTTTATTAAATACAAAAATATTTTATTTTTTGTTTTATAAATGTCAAATAATAGCCTACAACATTGTTATACATTGTGAATTTTTTCGGTTTGGTATGTCAGTTGGTTTTAGTGGCGTGCATAAAACCGTAAAGTGCAAAATTTGACATTTACAACTCATTACGCAAGAACTATAAGAGATACAAAAATTTCCTAAGAGGAAGATTTAATTACAATTTATGTCTAAAATAAGAAAAACAAATATCTGGTACAAATATAAAAATAAAATTGACGTTGAAAACTGTGGTGTCCCGCGCCCTAAATGCTTCTGCTGTTCTGAGTCTCTAAAGCGGGAAACATATTCAGGCAGGCAGAGCCCGTAGTCTTAAAGTTCAGATTTTGTGTCTTGCTCGAAATAATAGCTGCGCCAAGTCCGTGGTTGGAAGGTAAAAAATTTGTCCCACACCCTCCACTCCCCATCCTAGCCTCATTTCTGCAGTTGGACGGTATCAGACAACCAATCCGCCTGCCAGATGTCATCCTCGGAGGAGCGACGTCAGAAACCAAGCACCTTGGACGGTATCACCTCCTCCTCTGCTTGCTCCACTGACCTCGCGGAGACTTCAGGTTGTCGAGGGCGGCCTGCCCCACCGCACTTGTTATCGATGTGAGGGTGTAACGGATGAGGTCTTTGACGGGAAGAAGGGGGGAGGGGGCTGGTTTGGCGTGCAAGCGGCCGGAAAGATTCTCGACTCGTCCACCCTCCGTGCCCATCTGCCTCGCCGTCGAACCTTCCTTTCCGCCCGATCAGCGCCGGTGTTGGCTTTCAGGCCGCTACGTTATCCGATACTACGTCGTCCAGAGGCCGAGGAGGGAGATACTGACGCAGGACGCCGCGTGCCTACCTTATGGCGTCCATGGGTTGTGCGCACCGCCATTCACTTCTCGTTATCTACTGGCGGCGAGGGGCGGCTTGAGTGCTCTACTCTTGGTTTCTTGCAACTTCAGCGAGTTTTGATTGCTTCGTAGAACTCTTACTTTCTCTGTGTTATACATGTTTGATGCCAAGTAACGAAACATTTTTCCCCCTTCTAAAAAAAAAAAAAAAAAACACCTTTGCACCAATGTGAACTTAAAAAGTTGGAAAATATCTTTAAATATAAAGCTTTTGTTCAACAGCGATAGAATGGCCCACAGTTCAGTTGGCCTATAACTTAATGTTTTGAATTTCCTCAAAAAAATATATATAAAAAAGCGTGGGGTGCTTGATATCTGTTTATCGCTAGCTATTCGTTAAGGTAGAGCCATTATGAAAACTAAGTACAGAGCATCCCCACAATGTTTTTTTTTACATTGAACTTAATTTTTTAGGCAATGACTTTAATCTTATTTTATTAGTTTAATTGATTAATTATTGTATACACTACACGGTTCAGCTCTTGAGCTGTTGGCCGATTTACAACTTTAAGAGTTTAAATAAAAATTGTACCCAATGTAAGATTCATACACATTTAAGTTTTACACGAATAGGTTTACGAAAGAGATTCCTAATTTTGCCGTAGTAAATAAGTGCACTTAGCAAGGCACATTAAAAAAAAATATAAAAAATTGCACAGAACTGTGGGACATCCTATCACTGTTGAACGAAATCTTTATATTTAAACATAATTTTCAATTGTTGAGTTGATACTTCTACAATAACGTGTTAAATTGTAGTTTTATTTTTAATTTTAAAAACAAAATAGATGACATGAGCAATTATTTATATTTAAAAATGTTTTGTTTGGAGATTTAGATTTTAAAACAATTTTTCTGTCGCAGATACATAGCTTTTTAATATTGGATGAGAATACCAGGTCATATTTATGAAGTTATGGTATAGTCATTAATTCGTAATGCGTGTGCAAAATTTCAAATTATTAGAATGTATGGAAGAGGGTTAAAATTGAATTGAAAGACTCCATTACATTCATAAACACTTACGGGTGAAGCTACTGGAATCACGTTAATTAACCTGAAATATCCATTCCACTGCGTGTGATTTAAAATTCGTCTTGCATTATGACATAAATTACCTAATGTAAACCGTAAATGACCCTCAGAACTGTCCAAATTAATTGACGTAGACCATCGTTAGCTAGTGATATCGTAATAGGCGTAGCCACGTTGAAAAGGGTCGCTGGGGCCGGGTGGTGGTGGTGGTGGTGGGGGGTAGACGTTATCCCAAGGTAAAAATAATTAAAATAATTTTAGCTGAAAGCTTTGCGCACTGCAGTTATTTGACGCAGATATAGACATAAATATTGTTGTTTCGTGTTCCATACGGAGTTATTGCTTAAGCATTATGTATTGTGACCCCCTTCCCTCTCTTTTAAATTTTTTCAACCACGCCTCCCTGCCGAGAAGCGAAGTGATGCATCGGCACTCAGTCACTGATTGGCTGCTTAAATATCTGGTAGCTGATCTACGGTCTGAGTCGCTGTAGTTTGTCTAGAAATATACTGTTTCGTTTGGCTTGTCTTTTCTCATTGTCATTATACCTTCATGTTTGTGTCGAACTTTACCTGCTACAGCTCAAGTTTTAAGTGCCTAACCATATCTATTTAAGGGTTAGTGTGTTAGTGTTTCTGGTGTTTATATATTTTACTTTAGACATTTGTTTAGTGTTAACTATTATTAATTTTTAATTCGTGTTTATTGTAGTAAAATTGTTGAAGGCTTCCCCAAGTAGAGGTGACTTGTTATTATCTTTATTAAAATAAGCTGTTGGTTCTGCTCATGTTATGCCCACGCTGGAAGGCCGGGAACAAGGAAGTGATTAGCGCGACACTGGCACTCGTACCTAAGTAAACAGTCCATCCTATGTTTTTATTGGACTCGGCTACACGGCGTAGTCCAACGCCTGTCTCTAGCGTAGTTTCGTTCGTATCCAATTATTACTTTTTGAGATATTGCAGTCTGAAAAATAACAGTTTTTGACGATGCCTGGGGGGCTTCGAAATAGAGTTTGTAGAATGCGTGTTATTTTTGACAGAACCATTCTGACATATTGTGCAATGTGTTTATTTCGTAGGTAAACATATCTGGGGCAAATTCAATAGTTTCGTAAAAAAAATAGTGTCGTCCAAACATGCAGCAACGTAGTTCATGAGGCAGGTACGCAATATGTGTAACCTGTAGCAATTACCCTCTTGTGCGCTGAGCACTTTCATAGCAACTGCTCTGGCGTTGTGTTGGCGCGGTGTTTTGCCTAGGTTGAGCAGGAACAACTGAAGATAAACATTGCCAAAGTAAACATCAACTAACATGTTACGAAACAACAACCCAGACACTTTAAACCAACTCCCGAGATACATGCAAGGATTTATTAATACTGCCGCACTTTTAAAATATCGTACACCCGTCTATTTGTACTTTACCGTAATTCTGGTTTGCAAAGAACAAACGATGTCAAATGCGCCTTTAAAATAATATAGCGTTGCTAAAAGAAACCATTCGACCATAAAATACTTGACTGAGCATGATGAACTGACAGACATTATCCACTAACGTCAGTAATGTTACATTTACACCAAACAGAGCACAGAATACCATCATTAATCAACATTTGCTACACACAGCGAGTTACGTATGTTTCGTACGGGCATGTGAAATTAAGACGTGGCCATTGCAAATTGCTAAAGCAAATGAGATATTTGGTATCTCTTTGCAAATTGCATATGCAGGATGTTTTCAAATTGCATGTCAATATTTTGAGGGAAAAATCCTTACACCCAGAGGGACAAAAATGTTATATGGACATAGGGTCCGTTTCTGTACAACAGTTCGCATCAGTCTGGTGAATGGTTCATAGCGCGGGCTGCTGGATCATGTTGTGGAATGTCATTACTGCAGTCCTGTACATTGTACACAACTCCTATGTCAATAACCCATAAACTGTAGGAATAACTGTGAAACTGTATAGAAACGCGTGAGAAGGTATCGTCGGCACATCAGGCTATTGCGAACTGTAGTACAAATACTGTGCGTTTTCCGACCGATCCATACAACGATTTTATTTCTCTATGTGTGGGGATTGTTTCCCCAGAATATTGACATGCTGTTAGACAACACCTTATAGACATTTAACATTCAGCATTTAGCCTGATGGGAAATATACCTTTTCTTCACTGTCTCGCCAAGATTCCTGGCGGGGTCGGACCCTGGATTTTCGCATGTGGGAATAGTGCAGGACGATATCGTTGGTCAGCGGGATCTCCCGTTTCCCCCGCCCCTTCATTCCGGCGCTGCTCCATACTCACCTTATGTCACCCCTCGCCAGCGCTAAAGACGTTGATGTTAAGCGCTGACCAAAATCTCTCACTCTCTCTCACTATCTCGCCAAGTGTCAAGACGTCAAACTTGATTGATTACAACCGGATCTGTATTCTTGGTTGTGGTCAACGTTTGAGGTTATTTTTTAAATCTTTCTTGGTTTTGTTATTTTGATATGCATGTATTTTATTGAGAATTTTTTTTTTTGCGTGTAATATCAGCTGTGTTCAGAATTAGATACGAAGCAATAACCTCTCAATGTTTCAAATTATATCAACTGGGGAAGAAAAAACTAACGAAGTAATTATTTGTATAGAAGAAAACAAATATATGTAGAATTCTACTTAAACAGATTTTTGAACAAAATATTATGTTAGGTATACAATATGCTGTGAAACTGACTTATTGGACCTACTAACCAAATATGTAAATTATCCGAGGAAACACGTACACCTAACAAATAGATATTTGTTTTACACAAGTGTAATAACTTATTTGTATAGGCTATATATGTGTATAAACACATCTTTGCTGGCCCAACCAAGCATATACCTACGTTTGAGAATGCATTGGCAGTAATTCACTATTCGAGATTTATTTTACGATTTGTGACAGCGTAGTAGCGACTTGCGTTTGTAACGAAGCTTCCCACTTGTACAAATACCTCGAACAAAACACTTCCGACAGAAAAAAAAATTGCGATGTTAAAATTTAAAACATATATTTACGTAAAAGTTATGGTAAGACATACATATAAAAATATGTCGTTCATAGAAAACTCGGTTTAGCTGTGTTTTAGAAGTTACAACCTTATGACATTGAATATGTACATATAAGTAGTCATTGCTCACATATCGCGTCTGAACATAGCTAAATCAATATTTTGTTGTGCCAAACAAATCTTACACCTCGTGGCAGCACACGAAGAATAACGAAACAATTTAATTACAACAAAAAATCAACTGCCCCTATACAAAGAAATCATATTTTGTTGCGCTTAAAAATGTTTTATTATCAGTGCAGGTGCCATAGCAGCCATGATATTTCTCGTTGTAGTTAGACGATTGTACTGCAGACGCAAGGCAACTTGCTGCACTCTGTTTCATATAACTTCAGTAAAATGTTACACTTCCTTGGGGGGAGTTCTTTATAAGTGTTGTAGATGTTTGATGCTACGTGAGTCGACGTTATGAGTTCTAAAATTAACCTGGTATGTCCATTCAACTATGTGTACCGTAATTGTTGTCTTCTTATTGGATTTACCAGACACTGAGGACAAAGTGAGGACATTCAATCCTCAAATGGAGGACATTAAAGACCAGGACACCGAATATTCATCTCGCATGTGAATTAATTGCATTAGTACGCAGTACTTCAGTATTTAATAAGATTTCAATGTTGTTGAGAATAGTTTGTAAGATAACAAGAATTTCACTCAAACTACCTTGGAAAGTTTCAATAACCAGAAAACAAAAATATATCAATAGGCCTATAAGCATTAACCAGTTAAAATAAAATTGGAAAATAAAGTGCCTATAACATAAACTTGAATGCACACATTTATGTTGCAAAAAAATAATTTGAATACACGTAAGAGAAATTAAGATGTAATGTAATATTTCATCCGGGTAAAAAACAAAGAAATTTTTGAGAGTCATGAAAAATCCACCCGGACGAAAAAAAAAAACAACTAAATAATACGGACATTTCCTCCTTTTCCTTCCGGACGTCTCGTATCCCTGCTTGCAGTGCGACAGACTTCATATGATATATATTTGACAGAGTAGCTGTAAACATTAACTCAAGTTATACTAAACAGTGTATACCTACTGAACATAGGTATCCTGCGCAGTGGCAGCTCGGTGCTGACCTAGTATCGGAAGTCTGGAGAAGCCCCGAGCAGCGGTTTGCGAGACATTTTTTCACCCCTACATCTGCGGTTCGGAAAAAAAAAATTCAAATCCTTGTAACTTGATTTTCAAGTTATTGTCTCAGAATTACTTCCACGTTTAACTTGCGAACTGAAAATTTGTATCATTGAAAAATTAAACGCTGAATAATACTGAGCCATTGAAGTCAGTGTGTGAATTTGTAGCTCTAATTTACAGACAGCTTAAATTCACGTATTTTACATAATACCTAGACCAATGCTTGCGTCATTTCTAAAAGACTTTCTATCATAATCGAAAGTTTATGTGCTAAAATAAGAATACGTGATTTTACTGATGTTAGTGTTTTTGTGTGTTATTAATGTGCTCGTGTCAGTTTGACTGTCGGTCTTCTTAGGCCAGAGTGTAAATTAGAATGGAACACAAAATACTTACAATAGCGATTAAGTAATGATATATTATGACAAATAAATAAGTCTTAATCACGGTCGTAGAAGAACAGGTCTGGACACTCACCTATCTAACAATGTATTTTGCTTGACCCCCTTGTTGTTTGGCTGTAGTTCGTCAAGTTACCGAGAATGTCGTACTTTTTGGCGCTGTTTTCCGGGCGGTCGGACTCAAACTCCGTCCACTTTTTTCCATTGTTAAATTTATAAAGTAAATAAATATTGCTCGAGCCTTTTCTTAAATTTGTGAGCGAAGAAAGTATTTCATAAATTGATAAAAAATACGTTTTGATAAATTGATTATCTTAGCGGAAAGGAAGTGGGCGGAGTTTAGTCCGACCGCCGTAACATCAGCGCCAATAAAACACAATATTCTCGGTAACTTGGTGAACTGCAGCCAAACAACAAGGAGGTCAAATATCCAGGCGAGTGTCCAGACCTGTTCTTCTACGACCGTGGTCTTAATTTACCTCTTCAAACACGTGAAAGTTTCGAATTATTTTCTTTAGTTAAGTTTGAGACTTATTCAATTTTATCCAAAAAACATTTGGAATCCAATGACAATTTTAAGCTTTTATTAGAAGAACGCAGATTTGTCAATAATGAAACGCGTTTTAAATGTTATATTTTGGAAGTTGGTATTGTAAAATACTGACGTATGTGTGATAAATTTTCGATTTTTACATATTAATTTTCATTTGTTCGTTAAAACAAAAAAAATATGGCTTGAAAATTCTGCCGTTATAAATAAATTTAAGCATAAGCTCAGGTATGTTGCACTAATTACCTTTTTTTTAACAAATAAAACCCGGTAAAAAAGCTAAGACTAATATTTCGACGAAACATGCAATATTCAATGAATTTTAAAATGCCTGTAAATATAATTTCTACGACATACTTAACCACGAAACATCGCCATGGACGATAGACTGAGTCGCGAAATGCCAACTAGCTTGGTATTCAATTCTACATCGGTTGCAGTTTCTACTAGTTTAGTGTAATTCATATTAGTTCAGTTTTAGGTTTAATTCGTAGCGTGGGTGGTTTGTTTTGGCAGGTATTTTAAAGTGCTTTGTTAAAGTTATGACTGCAGCTTATCACCCTGCGTAGTTTACTTTTCACTTTACCAGTATTTTCGTATTTAGGTTAGCTATGAATTTTCTCGTTGTGGTGGAGTAAAACACAGTAGAAACTGTAATGATTCGCTTTCTCGTATATATGTTTTACATTTTAGTAACGTAAAAGAAAATAACGCAATTATTTGGGTCTTTCGTTTTATTTTTTCTTTAACACATGCGGTAAAACCACGTCAATGTTGTTAGGCCCCTATTTTTACGGTGTCGCATTTGTAGGGCCATGAAATTTTCGCGAAAAGAATTTTTCCCCAATTTGTTTTAGTGTCTTACGTGTATATCTGCAACTCTGGTACATAGTCATTGATTGGATGTTTATATAACTCTCACGTGCCTTGGGGTTCTGCCAGCAAATAACAGACGCGTGGTGTTGTAGTAACGTTGCTGTCATTGGCTTAGTCAAATAAGCGACACCCCGCCAATAACTATGAAGCAGAACTGCACATGTGCGTGTAAGGCACTGAAATAAACTGGGGAAAAATTCTTTTCGCGAAATGTTCATGGCCGTACGCATTTGTACCCCTCTGTACTTACGTTTTCACAGACCTGAAATTACGTATTTTTAAAACATTCAAATTAATGCTGGTTTTTAATTAAGTTTTTTTTTTTTTTTCTGATTCGTCTACGATGGAAAAACGAACAAACAAACACCAGAACGTTAAAGTTTCAAAATATTATTTCAGCTTTGGTATTTGGATTGGTCATTGCAGTCGAACCCGAGTTAGTCATGCAAGTGGGCTAACGTCTCGGAAACAGCGAGGTCATTGCAGACGAGTTGACATAACTTTACCCAAGCACAGTAACTAGGAGGGGAGTCGATCATAGCCTGTTTGTAGGAACCATCCCAGCATGGAGCCTGGAGCGGTGTCGTAATCCACGGAAAGTCGAAATAAGGATGGCTGGAGCCGGGGATCGAACCCGGGTCCTCCCTAATTAGAGTACAATGTGTTATCGTTGCGCCACCTCGCTCGGCGAACTCGAGTTAGTAAAGAGGTTAAGTGCATACTTGTAAATGAAAGCAAAGGACATAATTTTAAAACGAGTAAATTCACCCGTCGGTGTTATTAGCAACACATTATGTGTACCTGTACCTCACGTGGGTGAAATAAAATAATAATAATAAATTTGCGTACAAATGACCCCGGCGCAGTATGTTATGCGCGAGTGTTAATTCTACCGTGAAATCAAATTATTACTGCTGGCGAGAGGGGGTTATTAATTTTGTCGTTAATTTCTTTTCCCACTTATTGCTGTTTAGCCCGACCTATGTTGTATGTTAACTTTAGCGCCACCTGATGCGACGCAGGAAACACTACGAATTCATTTAAACTGGCCGGGGGACAAAAAAAAACTCGTCCGCGGGTCAGGAAATTACGCAGCGCGGTGTCGAATGCTTTATTTACAACTTCTCCTCTCCCCTCCCTCCCTCCTTCCCGGAGACTCGGGTTGCCGGGTATGCATGAAAGCTGAATATTTAATTGGTTCGCTTGCGGCGTTAGCATGGCCGCGATCGTGTACACAGCTTTTTAAAATATTATAGAACGAGCGCGCCGCTTCTAATTCCCGCGTCATGGCGCGCGAGTCTAATGTAATGTCCGAAGTTAATTAAATGCGCGCACAACGAAACGGAATCTGCAGTGATAATGTGGGTTGCTACATATATCCATTCCCCTACCGCCGACATAGATTGCAATGCACGGATATATTTAAATGACTGATCGTTGGGTTAGTAGATGTTCCTTTCTTAGTCGGAACCCACGTTTAGGCCTACGTTGAAGAGTAGCAATATATATATTTTTTGTGCAATTAGTTTTGGGATAATACTAATGCGCATCTGATTTCATAAATTCCGTTTATTCCGTTTAAATTTTAAAAACGTGTTATAGGATGGTTCTGGATAACGTCAGCACCTTTGGAACCTTACTTACTTCATCCCTTCCTGATAATTATTGGTTTTCTGTAGCTTCTTAATGTAAACAAAACAACGTAAGTAACAATTTAAGTGTACAGATTGTACTGTACTCAAAATGTTACCGCCACGATTTTGTCGCGAAAAGATTTTTGCCTGTGTTTCAAAGTCTCACGTGCTCATCGGCAGCCTTGCTTCATGGTTATTGGCTGCGTGTCTTTGTTCAGGCACGTCTCTCATTTGACTGCACCACTCAGAATAATGTTAGTGTGACTCCGTACATCTGTAATTTGCCAAGGCAAGCGAGAGTAGAATCATCCAATCACAGACGATGTAGTAGAGCTGCACATGTGTACACAACGTATTGAAACCAAATGTTGCAAAAGTCTTTTCGCTATAAAATCGTGGCTCTACCAATAACGAAGTTTTCTAGACCACGAACCTGTACGAGACTGCAGTCAGGAATACTTATTTATTATTTAAGGAAGATTGGTAAAGGGAGGGGGGGGGGTTTCAAAACTCTTGGAGTAGTAGCATACCTGCGTGCAAAAATGTGTGCATACGTTTATAGTTCGCGATTGCTAGAGCTAGGGAAAATTAGCGTGTTCACAGATCTTTAGGCTAGCCTCCAAGAATATATGTTTATTCAAGCTGACAACTACCTATTGACTGCTTGGTGACACAGTGATACCAACATGATTGACCTACATTTAGTTATTTCTGTATTGTTTGCCCAGTTTACTTCCAGGAGGTGTCAAATAAGTCAAGGGTCAAATATGAAAGTGACACGAACTTACAGTTGTTGAAATTCTAGCTGCTGCCCAAAACAAAACGCGAATTTTTCAGTTCTCTACCGACCGAACTTCCTAATGGATTGAGGCCATGATTCATCATTTGTACTGGTTTCACGATAGTATTTTTTTATTCCTAAACGAGAGCAGATATCGAAAAACTGTTGCACGATTTTGTCACAAATAGTTTTTACCACGTAGTGTAAGTTTTTCTACACAGAAAATTATATAGATTTGGCTAATTAGTTAATTCATGAGATTTTTACTTAATGGCATAATTAGCTGAAACCGTTATGTGTTTTGTCTTGAACAAATTACTTACCATACTATACACTGTTTTTGACAAAAATGTGCAACAGTGTTTCGATATCTGCTGACAGTTAGGGTTTAAAAAATAATTACCGTATAAGTAGTAGAAATGATGGATCATGGCCTTAATCGGTGATAATTGATTATCCGTGATTCGATGACAGTGACACTGTATATATCGTGGAATGAATGATTACTAAATACGAAGTGAGGTTTTGAAGTGGTGCGTTTTTTCCCCTTACCTTTCGCCTCTACGCGGAACAGTTGAAAATTCCGCCGAGAGATCGCGTCCAGCTCGAACATAGAAATTACAAATTAAAGGCGTAATAAAGCTACTAGCGGCAAGGTTTGATAAGGGGGAGGGGGGAGCAAGAGGGGCATGTGCCCTGGACCTCACATCTAGGGGGCCTCACTTTTTAATTTAAAAATATTAATAATTGAAACGAACTTGCGTTTTATTATACCTGGCATCAATAGGCCTACGAAGTATTCATTTAGTTTCGTAAGAACTGCGTTTTAGTAACTTACGTTATTTTTTTTTTACTCGCATATGTCTGTAATATTTATGTGTGAACTGAATTAATTTTGTTGTGCTACTTGTAATTGTAATATTCATATTAATGACTACACGTCAGTACAAAGATAAATATGCCATACATTAAGAGGAGTCCTCGACTGGCGCATGGACGGCGTTGCAGCGTGTCACGCGTATACATTTTTACGCGAAACCGCTTAACTTATTCATATTATGTTTACCTACGAAAAGAACACACACTTGAAACCATGCTTCTATTTTTTCAAAAATGCAGCACGCTTGTTAGAAACATGATATTCGGGTCTCTCAAAATTGATAAAAAACGGTTTTTTTTAGACTGTTGTAACTCCGAAAATATTACCTGAATTCGTAAAGTGCAAAACGAGAAGCATGCGTTGGTCTTTACTTCAAACTATTCAAAAATAAAATATTGGGGCCACCGCTTAAAGTCCCATAGTAAAAAGACTACAACGGAAACCTTACACGCCAGTTTGGCGCGCTGCGAATAGAGGCGATATGCTTCTCGTCAAGCGTGGGACACTGGTTCTTATCGCTACGCTCTTCCCACGCGTCAAAGGTGGAAATTTGACACCGCGAAGGACTCCTCTTAAAAACTCTCACTGCTTCTAAAAAGGAAAATGGCCGTGACTAACGGTCCTTCCCCGTTAATAACTATATTTTTTTCTCCGTGTAGCTACAGCAAGATTTAATTGTTAACAACCACAAATTTCTAACAAATTAATTTTAAACAACAACGCAATTTTCTTGCAGTAGAAATACGCATTCTGACTGAAAATATCAATAAAGTAGGCTTTCAAAAATGCTCAGTTTATTATGATGACCGAGTCAGGTGGCGCAACTGAAGACTCGCATTCGGGAGGACCCGTGTTCGAATACCGTCTCCGGCCATCCTGATTCCTCTTTTTCATTGTTTCTAGAAATATCTCAAGGTGAATGATGCACTTCAAATACGTTACAGCGAGTCACGACTGATTCTTTTTTTTGACAGAACTGTTTAACACCCATTATATTAGCACATGTACGAAAAGAACACACGTTCCAAACTTTATCGCTATAGTTTTGAAAATTCGGCCAGTGCATTAGAAACATTTTTTCGGACCTCTCAAAATGACCAAAAATGGGTTTTCCAGACAACCGTATCTGGAAAAATAACAACGTGATTCGAAAAACACAAGTATAGATACAAACGCTAGACTCTGTACACTGTGCTGCCTGCAAATAAAATAATGTGGTTACCGCTTAGTCTCATAGCAAAAAGGATAATAGTAAAGCACTGCACTCCAGCTGAGTGGCTTGCGTGGAGAGGCGATAATGTATTACATACGTCGGTCAGCAGCAACCTTACTGCTCCTTTCTCACGTACACGAACACAGCCTAACTAGGGAGGCCCCTTAACGTAGGACATGGCCGACTCATTTCCCAGTTCTTAGTGTGTAACCGTCTTTGATGACGTCACTGTCGACGGGACGTATACAATAAATGAATCGTGATCCACGTATAGTGTCCTCCTGCGGGCAAGTCTAACTGGCGCCGTCAGTAGATGGAACGAAGCACCTTTCCACCTGGAGGCCGGCTATTCTGCACAGCGGGCTGGCTCTTTTCAAAGGCGAGATAAAGGATGGGCGGCACGGTGTTCAGTAGAATGCCGGCGGGGAAGCGGGACCCAAGTAGAACAGTCTTCCTCTGTGCCCCGCGTCTTCGCTGCCCCTCCTGAAAAGACATTTCACCCTCCGCCGCGCAAATTCGTACGGCTTATAACGCCCGTGTATCAATGGAGCTGCCGGCGACACAACCTCGGCCACACCTCCCCGGGAACACAGGGTAGCCCACAACTGCCTTCCCCCATTCATAGTTTCCTGATTTTTACAAATATTTTACTGGCCTGCATTTACTCTAATGCGTAGATACATAAAAAAATTCGCGCTATTTCTTGCCCCCAGGCTAGGCTCCAAATGGTTATATACTCGTCCGACTTCCCCCATATGCAAAAAAATGCCGTGGTGTGCCGGGTCGCAGGTTTGTGTGACCAACCTGCTGTGAAGCGCACACACACTTAGCTACGTCACATAGAGGCTACTGCCAGTCTCATCTCGTACTGTAATCCTGTATGTATAGGACTGCTAAGTCTAGTCTGTTACCAAATAATAACGCGAATTTTGCACGTCCCTACTAATGTGAAGAGATGATAGTTTATCGGGGAATACTTGATTGTTTGCTGGATTTCAACGTACGTTCAGTGTACAAATAGATTATTGGCTTTCGCTTGTACTTGAAACTGTTGCCCTATTTGACTAAGCCAATAAGAATACCGATATTGTAATATGTAATGCCTGTTATTTGTCGGCAGCCTGCAACGTTGTGGCAGACGTACATTACCCAATCATATCTGTTCCAAGAAACTACAGTCAGTTGGTGTAACATTGTACCAGGCATTTTATTTTGTATAATATCATTGTGATATTCAATCACAATTCAAGTTTCAAGACTATCAAATTAATTCATCTAGAACACTTCTGTGTTTTTAAATTCTAACATACTTCATTTGAATTTAAACTATGCTGGTGGTACAAAGTTGCCTTGACCGGTTCAAAGTTACCCCAAATGACTTTACAGTATTTTCCAGGGTAAGTTGGCACAAAACGTTTTCGCAATATATCATCATCTCTACTAGTGTGTTATTATAAGCGTAAGGAAAATGTCGTGGATTCAATAACCTGCAGGATAGAATTCACTGTCCTATGCATACTCTAGCTCCGTCTATTCGTTCATTGTCTGTTGTTCCACTGAGTAGCAGCTAGTGGACAAATGGTCGGGGCTTGAGTATGCACAGTACAGCGCATTCTAACGTGCAGGTCACTGAGCACTCAGAAAAGCCCTGCTAAATTTCTATTTTCAGCCTATTCGTATCATTCCGCACGTAATGGCTATTAACAGGAAATGTTTAACTTCTCTGGACACGTCACTTGATGTTTGCGCGTGTAACATCAATTGTGCAGTCGGTAGGAACCTATACAGTTTTATAAAAAAGTTTATTAATAATATATAACACTAATATTTCGAAGTCAGTTGATTTTATTTCAGTATTGTTGCATTTAAACAGAAAAAAATACACGGAACTATATTCGGCAATGCGTTTCCAAGCGTACAACGAGTCAGGTAACTATTGTTAATGTTAAGTTATATGCAGTAACGGCTAGTGTTTTTTTGTATCAAAGTTACACGTAACATACTCTATATTGTATTTTTCCCACACGGCGAGTGGACCTACTTCCGTCGCATCCTGTGCACGTCTGTTACGCTCGGGTAATGCGGACATAAAGCTGGAGGATTGTGCTAGTTGACACCTCGGGAGGAGAATAAAGAAGGAAGAAATGAAAAGGAAGGGGGGGAGGGGGGAATAGGAGAGGATTTTTTTCCACGCCCATAACAGGGGGATTACGTTTTCTTGTGACCTCCTGACCGCCCCTTCCTTTCGCCCAATTGCAGGGTAATGGACGAGGAGTGAGGTCGGCGTAGTAATACGCACACGCACAAAAAAAAATGTATATCTGTGCGCACGCGCAAAAAAAGGCCATTTTTTGCTATGCCAAATTTTAGCAGCGTATAGATTTTTTTCCCGTCACCGACGATGACTAAGCAATTCTCTGTCGAATTAGGTTACCGGGCGTGTTTGACCTGGATCGCGCTCGTGAGTTCAGAGTTTATATCCGTACTAGCAATCCCCCGCGGCTTTGCTCGCGAGTATTATTCATAACTGATTATATTTACATTAGTTGAAAAAACCTCTTTGTACACCAGATTGGTACTTCAGTCATCAAGTGTTAGAATGACAAATCTGCAAGTTGAGCTAACTATGCAGCGGAATAAGTATCTATAGCTGACCACGCAAAAAAACGGTCTGAAGTTTGTCCCTGCCACTAACAATGACTTCACATGGGGCCTTATTTATAGCACTGCAAAGTTGACGTTATGGGGTTGGTTATAGACTCTAAAATATAAGAGGCTAATCGAATGAAAAACGTCTGATTTACACTGTGCATAACCATTGGTGACAGTGTCCTCTATTACATATTTTCAAAATATTCACTTAATAATTAATGGGATTAGAAAGTTTTGGTACGCGGATTTGGGTTTACTGAGATAATATATCACGTGAGATAATATATCACGTGAGCTAATGCTGTCGAGGGACCTAAGTGAAAAGTGAGATGCATAATCCATTTTACCCCTTTTAAACGAATACATGCAAATTGCACTAATTGGTTCTACTTTGCAGTTTTTGTGGGTCAGAATTGAACGTTCATACGCAGCTTTTAACGGAATTCGAGCCCAGAACCTCCCGGAATGTAGACCTGAGCTACAAACAACTGCGTCACGTAACCTCGAAATAATTCATTAAAAACAAATTTAACTTAAAAAATAAAATATTAATCTCCTGGGCTCATAGAGATTGTACAATACTACGTCTCGATATGTTTCTGTAGCACGAACTCCTGTATAGGGCCTAATTTTTTTCTCGCTTGTCCTACTTGCTTTTCGGATCGTCTGTCTTGAAAGCTCACAAACTTAGATTTATTCTTAACAATCACGTTATATAGAAAAAAAACTTACATGTAATTTTTTAAATACTTAAGTAAGCATCACTCTGACGCGAACAACGCCTCAATATCTCTACTGGTTGGATAGATATTATGGGTTGATGGAAAACAAATTTTGGGCTTTTTCACCCTTTTCGGGGTCGAATTTCGAAATACATTAATTTTACATCATAGACATAGTATCCAATTGAAGTGCTATTCACGACGGTAGCCTGTTCAGTCGAATCAAAATCGATCATATATTAAAAAACACATATGACCCTGCACAGTACTGAGAGTTCGAATTTCGAAAAATCTAAAAAATTTGCGATTATTTTTGTAATCATCGTCCTGAAACAAAAATTAACTGTATATCTCGACGGGTTCGATAGATATCGATGATTTATTTGAAACACATAGAGGTCTTTTCACCACCTAAGAGACAGGATTTCGAAAAACCCTTAAATCACATTTTAGACTACTTTACTGGTGTCCCTTGAACGTGAAAAACACGACGATATCCAGCTGGGTTCAAGATATATCGACGATTAATTGAAAACACTTTTCACCATTTTTCACCTCCTTAGGTGGGGGATTTCGAAAATTCCTGAAATTACTTAAGGGAATTTTAGACATCGTTAATCTTTGTTTGTCGTTTATGTTATACGAGATTTAATTGTAGTTAGAAAATTCGTATTACTTTCTTAACTGCAATTCTATCTGTAACAATAGTAACAGCAAACGAAGATTTATGATGTCTAAAATTTCCTTAATATGTATTCTATTCTGTAGTTTGGTTAAAGTTACATTAATTTGCCCAGAATAAACGTTATGACACAAAATACAAAAATTCAAAATTGTGACTATTCCTCACTCTTAAGACACCATGCTAATTAAAAACATTCGTTCTAAGCCCACCAACATGGCTAAAAACGGCATTTTCAGACTGCCGTATTTAAACAAGCACTAACCGGATGTATGTGAATCTCAGATTGCGACCTGCTCTGAACTTAGTTGCAAATTTTCCACCAATAAAATTATATGAGCTTCGTTCAGGCGGGTTGCGCTTTTGACAACTTCTGCACCCAGATGTGTAGTCGGGTGTAAAGTGTGTAGATGAACCTGCTGTTATAGCACATCGTTATGCATATCTGCACAATGTTTGGCGTGAATTAAGATTTTTAATAAAATAATTTTTGGCCCTAGGTATAACCGTAATGCAGGTGTCCATTCCATATTTACATAACAATCAATGTGCTGGAACATGAATGTCTTACTCTTAAATTAATTGTATTAGTTTTACAAGATGGTTTCATAATTATCTTTATAATCGAAGTAGTGTGAAACATAAGCTACAAACGTGACTGAAAAAATCGCAACACAAATAACAACTGTATTTCACACACCTCCTGGGTGAAACTGAATACGATATTTAATATTTATTAGAAGTTCTCATTTCTGATTGAAAACTAGAAAGACCAACATCTTATAAAATGCAGCTACTTGAAACACCTTTCGAAAATAACGCCAAGATCTGTTTTACAACTTCTGCACCCAAACTACTGGTGTAGAAGGAGTAGTAGCCGGGTGTAGTTACTAGTTCAAGTGGCGAAATATTTTAATTTTATAATTGCATGAAATAGTGCTAGTTTTGTAGACGTCAACTGGTAGTACATTTTCCTTTTATACAAAAATAGTTTAGCTCAGTCAGTTAACCCATAATGGCACTTCAATGAAAAATTTGCATGCGTTTTTATAAGCCGCAAAAACCGATAAGCATAATTAAATAAAAAAATTGCATTAAAACTACATGCCCAGGAATACTGCTTGACATGTTTTAAAATCCATTACAAATTTTTTTATATTAAAAATAATATCAGAATTTTTTAATGTTTACCTCTTTTTCTCGATTGTTTTAAAAATACAAAAACAATTATAATGGATTTTGATACATGTCAATCAGTGATCCGTGACATGTATTTTCAATGTGAATTTTGTTCATTTCATTGTGTTCACTGGTTTCTGGGGTTTATGAGAACAAAAAACATGCAAATTTTGACTTTGAAGTGCCACTATGAAAAAGTGTGAGCTATTTTTTTATGAAGTAAATGTATTCCCAAGTTTCGTCAACGAAACTAACACCATTTCATACAAATATAAAATTACGATTTTTTTACTTGGACGCTCTTAAGGCTTCTGCCTACCTCAGAGCGCGGAGGGAGCAAGTATAAGGTTTTACATGTTAAACTACATTCCGTGTAGCTCTGTCATCCTTTGAGATATCGCTTTCGGATGGAAACAATTTTCTGCATTGATAAGAGGAGAATACTGCAACGTAAACGAAAATGTGAAAAGAATTTCATGAATACAGGGTTTCGAGTGTTTAATCGGCATGAAAACACTTATTTGCTCATAGTTTCCAGGGTATTGATATAGCTTGCTAAAAAATTCCGTAGCAGTGTGGGCCGTATCGCACTGAACAAAAAAGTCAGCGGTGGCATATATGTAGGTTTGAAAGTGACTGAGATATTTAGGAATATAATTTAACCTGCAACGCCCTATCCTTGCTGCCGCCGGAGCTCTGAGGTAGACGAGTCCTTAATGTCCTATAGTAAAAACGATTTTGCGGGAAGCTTGCACGGTACATAATTCAACGCTAAAAGCATTAATCTATGACTGTAGGTTTCTTGTAGCCAATTTGCGAAAATCAATAGCAATCCTAGACAATAGTTTTAGCCAACGTTTTAAACAAAATTGTTTCCAGCGTTACAAACTTCTGAGGCACAATCTCTGACGCCGGAACTTCGTGCATTTAACTGTGGCGCAAGAGATCACGCGTAACGAATGAGTAATTAAGTAAAGTTGGCAAATACCATTATCTACGATTGTCATTGAATATTTTAATCATATTGGCTTAGACAAAAGCGTAGAAATCAATTGATGTTTTCAGCGTTTATTTATCTACCACGCACTGTTAAGGAAATGCGGCATTTTATACGCGCTTCAAGGCGCCATTATGTCCCCATCATTTCTGAGTCTTTAACGTGCAGGTAAGCGGCCCACTTACGTGATGTTTTTAAAAATAGCACGTACGCCTGATGTCAATAATGAAGCGAATTCGGGTATTGGCGGCTAACAGCATGCTAGTTGTTTAGCTCTTCAAGATTATTGCTGACCCTAATATTCGAAAGGGAACCGGGTCCCAGGTATCCACTATGCAGGTAGAACCGCTAATTTTTTAAACGATTCTTACAATGATGGAAAGTTACTCATATAAAACGTATTTCGGACATAACGCCATTAACTGCAGTTTCGTATGTCCAAAATACTTATTTGATTAGTTGAGTAGGTGCCGCAGTCACATGCCGGCATCCGAAGACATTCAAGTTTGATTTAAGACGTCATACTTTTCATGTGTTTCAAGAACGATACCACTCTTTGGTTCGGAGCAATAAATTGGTGTACTTTTTTCCTTCCATAATTATAAATAAGTTTAACTTCTGAAAAATAGTTTTTTCTTTATTTACAACTTCGGTGTTGTACTCGCCGTTCGATTCATATTCGAATTGGTAGAACGCATTACTCATACGCTAAGGATTTATGGATAAAATATTGTAGATGTAATATATGTTCTTGTTTATTTACATTTTGTATAATTTTTTTAACATCAGCTTGTTAAAAATGTTGAAAACTTTGAGGTATTGTTTTTCGTTATACGTACAGTATTTGAGATATATGTACACATTTTTAATTATTTATCTTGGAACTCAGCTTGAGTGACGGCACAGGAGCTATGAATGACGTCATAGCGCCAGAGGGTTGCGGGCACCAATCAAGGACCGCCTTAGGGTGACATTTGCAGGCAGGACTTTATGGGTATTCAAGTGCTTTTAGTATCCAAATTTTATAGTTTATAAAATAATATTAATTTTGTAGATGTACTTGTGAGTACATTTTTCTCATACGAAACAATTTTAACTCTCATAGTTTTCTCATAGCAGTGCATCAATGTCAAAATTACCATGTTACTCTGCCATGCCATCGAATTACTCGAACGAAAAAATTCGTAGGTAAATAACATGCAATGGACTACGAAACCTAATATTAGAAAACCCACAGTTAACAACTTTTGCATTTTTAAAAATTGCAGAATTTGCAACTTTTTTCCTGCAAATTTGCAATTTTTTAAAAAAAGTTTCTAAGTATTACGTTATGGGTTTATACATGTTAGGTTACGTAGCCCATAACATATTATTTCACTGTGAATTATTTCATTTGAGCAAGTTAATTAGTCTTTATTATTTGCATGGCGATGTAAAGTGAACGTTTTAACTTGGCCGCACAATTATGAGAAAACTATGCGAGGTAAAATTATTTCGTAAGAGGAAACTGAACACACAAGTACCGCTTGCATTATCAACACTATTTCATGAAAATATAAAATTATGATTTCATACTACTTGAACACCCTTAAAGCGGGACTAGATCTTGGAAACATTCGTGGCACTAGCTCAAAACTTTCGTCTCCACCAGACAACTTGTTAATAAACTTTCCTGCCTGTTACAGTCTTTCGCTCCTCCGGCGAAAACTCATATCGAAGCGTTGAAATAGTTTCACGAACGTAGCCGCGAGAAGAAAGTACTTAGACTACGAAAAATACTGAGCCAAAGTATTTAATTAAAGTGAGTATTTGAAAGCGCCCGGACCAGACTTTTAAAACCGACTGCATGTGGCTGAACGAAAACTAGGGTGGAATGTTTGCCGATTCTAATTGGCGCTGTTAGTTTGTAATTTATCACGACTGCTTGCTGGAGTTCTGTTTTTTGCTCCCTCTGTGCCAGAGGAAACCATGCAACGAAGATTTATTACCCAGGGAGGATGAAGTATTCCAGAAGTCATTCAGGAAACCCTTTCAACTACGATTGTTTCATTTATTTTTTGGCATGCTTTTTGGTTTATTTTATTTTTATTTCATGGTCAGCAAAGAACGGGACGATTCTAATTAATAATTTTATTTTTTTACAGGAATGCACACCGTTCCAAATCTGACCAGCTAATAACGTTTCCTTAAATAATGTAAAATTAGTGTTTAGTTCGTCGGTAAAGTTAATTTAACTTCTGACAGTTTTTTTTCCAGCTGCTGTGAGAAACTCAGTGGTCACCCTATAATTTTACGACGTAATATTTATCATAATGTCGTACACATCTAGAAAGATTTTACGCCAAGATTCTCTTGTGTAAAAACGACCATAGAACCATCTATTTTCGCCATTTTCATCAGCTTGGAAATAAAGTATAGCGTTAACTGGAAGACTTGGCATGGATACACACATGTAACATTCTTTGAATGCTATTCCGAAGCAAACTTCACGTACCCACTTTTCGGAAGGAAAAAAAAAACAACTTGTAAAGGTGGAAGCTCTGTACTCTTGGTGTCCTGGGCAGACAGCCATGTTAAACTGGCAGGAGTAGGTACTCTCGTCATCCAGTAGCATGCTAGAGACTAGGAATTATTCTCCAGATTCACGTCCGTGGTAATATGAACATATTCTACTGACTATACCCGCAGTATGGTAACTATGTATCCTTCCGCCAAGCGTCAATATAACATTGCCAGGCTGACGGCTGCACTGCAAGCCGACGTACATTGTTCATCCGCCACCACTAACTATGTCACCTCTTAAGATATTGTAATTAACACATGATGTACGTATTCCATTGAAACATTTTCAATATTTTAGTCGCTGTTCATAATATACAAGAACTATTTCTAAGACATTAATGCGAACCCAACCATCCTCCCAAATATCGTATAACAAACGTGTTTAACTCACATTAAAAATAATTATTACGAACAATTTTTGTACTCGCGGGTGCGTAACGATAAAAAATGAATTTATTTATTTATCTCACCGTATTGCTTACATAGTTGTATGGTAATAACGGGAGTATTCGTAGTAATTATTTTCAACAGTTCGTTTCTAGAAGTATCAACTTACCATCTCGGCACGTGTACAGAGTGTGTAGTTGAATCATCTAATGTCGCTTCCCTAGAAACATGACCACGCTTCGCTACGGGTACGAAGGCAGTCTTAAGGGACCTCCCTACGGGCGTTTCAAATGCGTCGCAGCGAGATACGGCTATTCTATTTTTTTTACAAAACTATTTAACGCTCACTGTATTTGTATATGCACGAAAAGAACACACTTCAAAAACTATGTCGCTATAGTTTTAAAAACGCTGCCTACAATAAAATAATGTGAAGTCCCGCAGGAAAAAGGATAATAGCAAAGCACTGCACACCAGCTGAGTGGCTTGCACGGAGAGGCGATAATGCATTACGTACGTCGGCCAACAGCATCCTTACCGCTCCTGCCTCACAACACACAAACGCAGTCTATCTAGGGAGGCCCCTTAACATTGACTTATACAAGTTACTGGAATTCGCTTCTCTTTAAGTTGTTTAGCTGATGCCGCGAACGACATTTTGTATACGTTGAATTACTTATAAAGTATTTATCCTGTTTGTATCTTCTCTGAGTGGCCCGCGGTGACCGAGTGGTCAGACCACTCACCTCCCAACAAGGAAATCCGGGTTCGATCCCCGTTGGGGCTTGCCCCAGATTTTTCGCATTTGGGAAACGTGGCGGAAATGCCGGGGTGTTTTCGTTTTCGTCGCTGCTCCATCCTTCATCCCTCATTTCATCTCGTATCCCTCGGAGGTGACTGGCTGCCACCCCCGCCTCGTATTCAGGATCTGGTTGAAACAGATCAAGAAGAATCCTTGTAGCGACCCGCGGTCACTTGGGCTTGTACGCGATATTCATTCTCTTCTCTGAGGCAACATTTTGGCTAACATGGCCACCGAAGAGAACCATACAAGACGGCACCGTCGCGACCCAAGTCGTCGGCGCTGGAAGCGGGGTGCAAGGAATTGAAGGGGTGAAGTCTGGGGGTGGGAAGGAAGGTTCTTCAGTCAAGTCACGTACAGTTACACGAAAGCTCTGCCCAAGACTGCGGTTCGCTATATGCCCGGGGGAAGAGGGGAGGTGGTGGAGTATGCGCGGTGACAATGAATGATCGGTTGAATCGCTTCCGTGCCGTACACGAAACGCGAACGTTCCCGACATTTCCCGTCTGCGGCTCAGGTCGCCCATGAAAAATGCAACTGGCGAACGGAAAGCACGTTTTCGTGTCTTCGCTCTGGCCGTATTGCGTCGATCGTCGCGGGGGGGACCCCCCAAGGTTTCATAGACGCGACTGCTAGCGCGGGAAATGGCGACACGTAGGCACCTGGAATATTCGTGTTTTCTTTTCGGCGAAAGCTAAATTTCGAACATCTGTAGGTTCGTGTCCCCTTCAACATATTGACCTTTTAATTATGTTACGTCTCCTGAATGGCGCTGGCCCAAAAATAAAGAAACAACTTAATCTAGGCCCAATCATCAATATGCCAACGAGCAGCTGTTGTCGACATGAGTTCACGGATATTCTTGGAGACTTGTTTGCAGGTCAGTGAACCCGCAAATGTTTTCTGTCTCTCGCGATACGTCGCTGTCGCGAACGCTTGTAGATGACTAGGTGCTTTTGAAAGGCCTTCAGCCTGCTGTGTATATTTTCATCATGTGTAAATAATTACGTCATCGTGGTCATATCTATAAGTTCCGCGTCAATCAAGTACCGCGAAGAGGTCATAATCTTTGTTACAGTGTCTGTTAGTGATGAAATATATAATTCTAGCTACGTATTTTAAACTTTACGATTTATCCTTACAGGTAAAGTCTACTTTTCTTTACCAAACGACCACAAAAGCAACATTTTGATTCCTAATAATTAAGTCACCCTTGCAGTTAAATTTCGCCTATTCACAAACAACTGTTTGATTTTTTTTTTTTTTTTCAGTACTTACATAGACTTGTCTATAGTCTGTGCATGGTAATGTGAGCACTTTTTTAACTCTCCGACTAACGGCGTTCACCGCTAAAAAAAAAAAATAACATGTGTTTGTCGCATATCATTTTTTTTTGTGTGGACGGTTAAAGGAATGTTAAGAAATTGGCGAAGGGGATAAGTTTGCAGGACCTGTAAAATAATGTTATTTTTACCTAAACAACCCATACCTACTCACGCTCGCGTTAAGATATTTGTATACAGTTACGAAAATGTTGTTATGCGTCTAGTTAACTTTAAACCAATTCATGATTATTTCGTTAAGATTGGTGTGTTTTCTGTGTCACAGCAAGTCTGAAATAACAGTTGGGAAAATCCGACTTGTCCACATCCACCTCATGCTAGAGCACTTTTAGCTCGTTGCTGCAGAGGCCGGACGTTTCATTACCAAGCAGTCCGGCCTATCAAAGGAGTCCCTCGGCTTTCTCATAATGTCCCTGCAATGAAAGTTAATGCGCCGCTACCATTGGGAGTCAGAAAGGAATAATGTCCGTGTAGATGCGAGTGCTAATACTGCTCCGTCAGTCGAGGTGGAGTAGTGAGGTGACTGCTGAAGGCGTTCTCACAACTTCACCAGCTTTATGTCGAAGCGCTGTTCTCGATCCACGGTGTTTTGTGTATTCCAGATAGTGCAGCTGTTTGTGTTGTCTGATAACATTCCCGATTAAGGACGCTACATGCCTCAACTCCTGGCGAGTAACAGAATAGGAATTAAAAGTTTTGTTACATTACATGTTACTTGATACTTGTCGAACTAACACATTCCTCACCACGGATGTTTCTGCATCTTGGTACGCCCCACAGTAACGTTAGACTGATTTCTTGGAACCCCTGAGGACTGTTAGCAAATACATATGTTAACCGTAGAAAAACACTCTAAAACGCGTACTCTGAAATTTTTATTTTTGTACTTTAATTCCTGTGGCAGTATTTTTTCCTGCCTCAATGCAGAAAAATTTTTCTATCCAAAAGCGCTATATTTAAAAATTACTGAACACCGTAACGTAACATGTAAGTCCCTATCCTTGGTCTCGTCAAGGTTCTGAGGTAGGCAGCGCTCTTAAGGGTGTTCACGTGGCAAAAATTCATAATTTCATATGTGCATCACATAGTGTTCGTTTTATAGGCGTTACTTGTGACTACATTTCCCACTTATGAAAACTTTTTGAGCTCTGGTAGTTTTTCCATAGCAGCATGCCAAAGTCAGAATTCGCAAGTTACGGAAACATATTAATGAGAAAAACCAAGTGTCTTACTCGAATTAAATAATTTACACTGAAATGAAATATTATGGTCAATATGCTAAAATATTTTTTAACACACAAAAGTTCTTTTGCATTTTTTTAAAAGTACAAAGTATTCTCATTGTGTGTTTTTTAAAATTTTAGCATGTACTCATAATATCTTATTTCAATGTAAATTATTTCATTCAAGCAAGACACTTGTGTTATTCTTATGTTCCCGTAACTTGCAAATTTTGACGTTATCATGTCACTATGGGAATACTACGAGAGTTAAACTACATTTTTACAAGTAACGTCTGTAAAGTGATCACTATGCCGTGCAAATATAAAAGTATTAATTTTTGCCACGTGAATACCCACCACCTTGGATTTATATGTTTCCTCTCTATAATTTATGTTCCAGTCGTTATATAAAAATTTTGTCCCGACGGGGCACAGATACAAACTTAATAGTTTTTTTTTTTTTTTTTTTTTTTTTTAATTGTTGGAACCATAATACATTCGTTATTTTGCAATGGGAAACAGCTGACAAGGAAAAATTGCTTTGTTTACGGGAGCAACTACAGAAATTATAAAATTAACACAAACAATGCTATGCGTATTCCAAAAAGTGAATGAAACAATAAACCATGCCTTGTCAACGAGAAAAAAGTAAAACAATCTCTCTATTCTCTGATTAATAAGAATAGCCGTAGCCTAAATCCGAAGTGAGAGGGATCTATCTTCTTAAGACAATGATCTTCCATTTATTTCAAACAATTGAAAATAACTCGAATATTTTTAAACCAAATACTTTGGAAAAATTTGAGACTGTACAGTCTTACGATACACAATTTTGCCAGACCGTTAAAAAAAATGTTCCGTTTGCTAGCAAAAAATTATGTTGCTTCATTTTGGTTTATTTTGACAACAAAATATTTAATATTTTAGGGGAAAAATTCTTAAATCCGTTTGGTGTATTGCAACAGATAAATTCATATACAATCGATGATATATAAGTGTTTAAATTGTATGAATGAATTTTTGATATATGTATTAATTTGCGTTAAAAATATTTTCGGAACCACTGCAAAACTAAAGAGCGAGGCCTTAAGTGTAATAGCCTAAGTCTTACTCTTCTGAATATCCCACTAGCATTAAGGTAGCCGCTTGGGTGGACATATTTTGCGCATTCGAGGCTTAGAAGTGAGGAAGTGGTAGGGGAATGCTGCACGCGCATCTCGCCTCCCCCTAGCCTTTAGCGCGACTTACTGAATGACGTGCAGAATTCTCGTCGATAACTCGCCTTTATGGGACGTTCATCGGTGATGCTATCTTTTTATGACGTAACATTACAGGTTAATGTGTATTGTGCACGCCTATACCTTCATGAAGATCCTGCGCAACGATTTTTATGCCTGAAAATATCACGAAAGAACCAATTTTTGCTTGTTTAGCCCGCGAGAAAATTTGCTTACAGAACCATAATATCTTAAGTCGATACACACTTTAAGTCAAGCGTTTTTTGAATGCTGGTCCTACGTAAACATCACTCAAGTGCGGTGAGTAGATTTTGAACTATACCGTGTGTTGGTCGAAGCCCTGCACGCCGCTCGGCGACCTCCTTAAGGGTGCTGTCTACCTGAGAGTCATGGGTTTATATGCGGAATTTTATTCAGCGCTGCGCAGTTATTTTTAACGATGGCTCTTTCAGATAGGAATAATTGTATGCATAGAGAAGTGAGAATACCGTTACAGGAATATGATGTAGGGAACAATTATGATATGACTGTTTGTAGAGTGTTTTATAGTGAAATTACTTATTTTTTCATAGTTTTCCGGGTACGAAAAAAGTCCCAATAAGGTTTTATAGCCCACTGTAAATAAATAATTTAATATATCTGTATGTAAATGTACAATATACATGTATAGGATTGTTAATACAGTAGGCTTAACTATGGTAAAATAGTTTCCCGTACATCAACGGTAGTGATACTTTACATTTTAAGGAAACAGTCAAATATGTGCAGATGTTACCAGATTTCTATAGAAGCAACGCTAAACATTTGCTCAGTTTGCAACCTGAAGCATGGCAAGTGTCCCATATTATGAATAGGTTAATTGTATCCCATACTATTTAGAAAGATTTTTTTACGAAGTAAGTCGGCCTCACCACAAAGAACAAAAATATGACAGTGGTGGCATGCGTGTAGGTTCTGAGTCACAAGGAATGTAATTAAACATGAGTAGATGGAAAAGGGGGCTCCGAGCGCAGGGGGTTGGGGGTGGGGAGCGGGGAGCCGCGGCCGCCATCTTGGATCCCGGAGGCCATCTTGGATCCCGTCCGCCATCTTGGATGACCTTGACCTTTTGCAGTCGCCATCTTGGATTGCATCACCTGCCTTTGATGACGTCACTTAATTTTCTAGAATTTTCTACTCTGT